>JAOEHX010008095.1:0-10716 GCA_025448015.1 Bolborhynchus lineola
GTGGAGAAGAAGAAAAACAACCCCCCAAAACCAGAAAACATGACCAGCCACCCTGGCACAGGGATACAATGCATACAAATTCAATGTGTGCATGCCTAATAGCTCTGACAGATCTGGGACACGTGTAAGACCAGCCAGGCTAGTTAGAAACTAGCCAGGTGGCATCTCTAACTTTTAGGACAGCCATATATTTAGCAATATCCTTGATTCTGCTTCACATATGCTTTTAAATGTGTTTTTCCGTATGTATTCGGATTGTGACAGGTTTTCTTCACTGGTTCTCTTCGATAGAGAAATAGTGGGCAAAGTACTAGGGGAGAAAAGGACAAAGGCTGGCAAGAGCTGTAAACAGAGAGAGAAGCAATGAACAAAAACTGGTAGGAGAGAAAGGCTGATGGGCATGTTGCCTTTCACCAGCATGCCCAAAGCGCTGTTTATTGGACTTCGAAAAATCTTGTCTATAGCAGCCAGAAGCAGGCTGCTGCCCCTGCCAATACCATTTTTTTGGCATATCTGTCTCCAGGGGAAGAGGACAGCTGGGAATGGACTTCATGAATGATTTCAGCAACTGCCTTTTTTCCTGGTTAGCAAACAAGAGCACTTACAGAAAGAGTTAGATCTACATTAAATTAAATTCATAAAGGAGGCTTTCTGTCTTTTAGGCATGCACAAAACAACTGCAGTTCACAGATCAAGTAAAACTTGCAAATGTAGAGGAGAGAGCATACAGCCCTCCTGCAGCTAGATCATGGCCACCACTAAGCAAGTCCGCTATGCTTTTTTAAAAAAAACGAGTTGTAAGTAGGGTAAGCTCTATTTAATACAAAACTTCAGAGCTCTTCAACTCAGTCTCACTGTCGTCAGAAGAGGATATACTGGGTGTGCTAAGAAAGATGTTATACCATTCACTGCATTGGCCCTATCCAACACAATGCACAATACCCTTTTATTAGCAATCTATGAGCCATTTGCTGACTATACTCTTGTCACAACTTTGTTCCTCTTAGAATAAAAAACCCACTATTGGCTGAGCTCACAGGCTTCCTTTTTTTTTTTAAACTGCAGTTATCAAAGATCTACCCTGCAGTAATGCAATACTCCATAAGTAAATGAATTAAATTACAGATATAGAAAAAGGGTAAAGGTTAAGATATAATGATCAATATTGCTGTCCTGGGTTCAGCTGTAGCAGTCATTTTCCTCCTTCTTAGTAGCTGGTGCAGTGCTGTGTTTTTTTGACTTTCAGCCTGGGAACAGTGCTGATAACATGGATGTTTTTAGTTGCTGCTCAGTAATGTTTACTCCGACCAAGGACTTTCTGAGTCTCATGCTCTGCCAGGGAGGAGAGGAAGCCAGGAGGAAGCGGAGACAGACACCTGACTCAAACTAACCAAAGAGGCATTCCATACCACAGCACATCATGCCTACTATATAAACTGGGGGCAGTTACCCAGAAGGGTTAGATCACTGCTCAGTTGGGCTGAGTATTGGTTGGTGGGTGGTGAGTGGTTGTATTCTCTTCCCTTGTTAGTTCCCTTATCATTATTATTATTGGTGGTATCAGTAGTGGTTTGTGTTTTACCTTAGTTACTGGACTGTGCTTATCTCAGCCCATGGGAGTTACATTCTTTTGATTCTCCTCCACATCCCTCTGGGAGCGGGAGGGAGAATGAGAGTGTGGCTGCATGGTTCTGAGTTACAGCTGGGCTTAAACCATGACAATTGCCACATTGAACAAAAACCTCTGTTCATTGTGAATCATTGCTAAAATGTGCTTGTAAATGGCAAAGTGGCAGGTTTAGAGGACATCTGCTTCATCATGTCCTTTAATCACATCAGCAACATGAAAATAAGCAGATTCCAGTCAGATAATTATTAACAGTTACTATCCCTAATGGACCATCCTTGCAGAAAAGCTGGTTTTCCACAAATGACTGAACTTTTCATACAGCATGTCCTTATCTTCAGTAGTTTATAGTCTGAAATTTTAAGGTGATCTGAAATTGGTGTTGTCAAGTAGTGTAGTTTTAATCTACCCATCTACTACGTCATTCTTCAGTAAAATTCACTTCTAAAAACCATCTGGAGATAGATACTTTCCAAAGAGCTTTCATGACATTTCTGACCAGACTGCAAGAACTTTATTAGAGCACTATTTTTTCTTTTTAATGCCATTTAGATTGCATCTTGAATATTAATTTGTTATGAAGGACTTAAGGCAATATCCTAAGAATTGTGACCCTCTGCTTTTAGTGAGAAATGACAGAAAAAAGGTCCCAAATCAAGAAAATTTTTTTGGATGTGGCATGTCTTCACACAGATGGTCCCAAATATTACAGCAATCATTCACATTTATAAAGCAGGGCACAGGCTGGAGGAAGACCTCCATGGAGGGTAGACATTGTGACCTGGAAAATGGAAAATGCATCCTTGAGTCAAAAGTCAGTCCATTCAACACTGACTCTGAAATACAGGTTTTGGAATATACTACCTGCACTGTATGTGTAGCTTAGATTGCAGAAAAGGAATAGGAACTTGCAGACAGACAAAATCAGGGCAATCTCAAATAATGCTTTTAATGGTGGTGTTTTTTTTCTGCAGTGATGAGTTACTTTAGGTTATATGTGAACTTATTCTTTCTATTGTACCAACTGAAACAAGTACTATGGAGATGGTTCCTGTAGTTTACTGTATACAGATTGCAAGGGCTGGATTCAGTTAGTATAACCCTTGCCTTTTCTTCTTTGTATTGTACTTTACCAACAGGCTGTCATGTGCATGAGCATGACACTAAATGTACTTCAGGTTCCCTGGCTTCCAGCTGGCCAGGAGGACTTGTAGGGTTGCCCCTGCTTGACTTGCTGAACAATAATGCTGCACCATATAAGTAACCATTAAACATGTTGCAGAGAGAAAACTGGGATGTGAAGAAAAGCAGAGTTCATGTCAGAATGTCTGTGGTAAACATGGCACATGAAAGATTTTTGAAAATGGACTGTAAATTAGGAAGTTCTCCAGGACAAATCCAAATCACAGTCCACAGCTAAAACAAACCTTGTAAGTATGGTAACTGTGAAAGGTTAATTCTAACCACCCAAAATACCAAGTACACAGTAGAGATATGAAGAAAAAAAACCAAAACATTTTTATATATATATAGTACAGACAAAAGAATTTAGAACAGATAAAGTCATTAAAAAACTACTGCATTACTGCCAGTGAGAAACATTGTATAATTCTTAAAGAAATAAATGATGTAACAAAATATATGTGTGCCCTTTGCAATACAGGCATTTTAAACATACTATTTTTATTTAAGGCAAGGTCAAAATCACTGCTTTTAAACTATTTGCTGTGGGAAGCATATAAATAAAAGCCAATTTTGATATGGGGAACTTTGAAACTGAAAGACTTTTTAACTTTATTGAAATCAAACTGAAATAATTCTGACCCATACAGATTCCAATTTTATGAGATAAACCACTGTGGTAAATGCCCATGTTCAAACAGTTTTCCTCTTGTTACTTTACCTTATAAACCTATTCTTCCTTTTCAGTATCCAGGAAGAAACAGTAATTGTTGTCCAATGTTCCTGGTACTTAATTCTCTTACCAATTAATTTTAATCAAGAAGGTTTTGTGTGTTAGCTGATTTACATTTGTTCTTCCTTTTAAAAGAGTGTAAAGTAGAAGCCAATTAGACCATACTGATAGATTAAATTTGTCAGGTAACAATACTGTGGGTAGATGGACCAAGTTTGTACCCATATCTTCTTTTTAAATTTTCAGTTTTGGCTACGGATACATTTTGCAAGGTAAAAATAATGCATCTTAAAAATTACAGAAATATTTTAGACTTGTTAAAAATTGTTTAATTTTGTTTTATAAAGGTGGTTAGTTCTTTTATACTGCACTTAATATTTCTGGAATTTTAACATTATAGGAAGTGCCAATGTTTTTAAATCTTCGTAGAAAGTCTGCTTCCTTCCACTGCATACTGCAACTCAGAAAGATGTCTAAAGCCCTATGAGGCACAAAATTCAACTTTTACTAATGTTTTGTTCACCAATGAATTCTTACAGCTAATTTGAATTAAAAACATTGATCAAAACACTTCTAATGGTTTGTCTTCACAGACTATCTATATTTGCATTCATTTATGTGGAATAACTAATCTTCTTTCTAAAGCCCAAGCAAATATTAAATAGAGATATATAAACTTAGAAAAATAATTCAGAACTAATATATTCTTCAGCAGACAACAGGAATCGCAATTATTTCTCCCCTTTCCAATAGCTTTTATGATATGCTTTAGAAAACAAACAATACCACAACAAAGCAAAATGAAAAATCCGCGTGTTTTTATACTTTGTATACAAAAATCCTAATAAATAGGAAGAATTCTTTATCTGAAATCACATATATAGTTTGATTAGCGTTTTTTTAATATATGAAGCTAATAATGAAAAGTCACAAATAATTTTAGAGAAATCAGAATGTTTAGACAGCAGTAGTCTCTTCTGTATTCCTACCCAGAATGATGTCTTCAGTTTAGGGATAGTGCTTGCAGATTTCAGAATACTTGATCTCTGCAGATGCAGAAAACCCCGGGTGGCAGCTATTTTTTTTGCTTAACCCAGGCTAGAGGAGTAGAAATTTCTCCTTTGAAGATGAAAATGTCTTTACTAATTGTCATTTGGGAAGAAATTTTTGCTGCTGAAAACTTGGATAACCTGAAGATACCTTTCTATGTGCCTAAGTTATAAGAATCAAATAATTGTACAAAACTAACATATATATGCAAAAACATATGTGCTTTAAAAAGTTTTTGAAAAAGATGTAAGGTTTTGTTGAAATCTGTCTTAGCTCTGTTACTGAGGATAGTATACAAGTGAGGGTGGGGAGTATGTTTTACTGCTGTGTTGATGAGAATGTACTGGAATCCAGGAACAGAATAATTATTGTTATTGTGTTATTGTGACTAATTTAGTGTTAAAGCAGAGAAGGAAGTAGGAGGAGCAAAGCATCACAAATTATTAGTTGTGTGTACACACAACATGGGGGTCATTGTGCTTCTCCTGTATTTGAAATACAGACAGGAGGGTTTTTATTCTCTCTCTCCCTCTCAAAATAACAACTAGAATTTATTTATTTATTTGTTTTCTTCATTTATGTTATGTCCATCACTTTCACGTGTAGGAACAAATGACCGATTGAAACAGAAAACTTTTTCAACTCTTGCTGAAACTACACCTCTCTGTTGCTCTTGCTATATGGTTGAAAAGATTAATATCCCTTTTTTGAGGTTCAACTAAGAAAAAGTCAAAATGAATAATTGTGGTTTTCTGAGTCCTTAGTAAGAACAGAGTAAATCTCTTCTTCTTGTGCCTAATACATATAAGAAAATAAATACCAAGAAGATTTGACTTAATAAATCAAGTGTAGTATGTACTGTTGTACGTACTTAGAAGTGTATTTCACCTGTGGAAAAGCCACTCAACTACTCCCTGGCTGCCTTCTTTTCTTCTGCTTTACACTGCAGATGTGGTAGGTAAAGTATTTTTTAAAAAACATGTAATTATTGATTTAAAACAAAAAGGTGTATACATAAATACAACAAAGGCCTTATTAGAGTTTACCTGGTAACAAGGGACTTGCATTAAACCCCCCATATTTTATATGAGATAGAAATGTCTTAAGCTTAAAGATAGTTCAAGATAAAGAAATTGAACGAGAAAAGAATATGGTTTTGTTTTGACCAAGGATGGGGAAACACCAGTCAGAGAGATGGGAAGAGAAAAGAGACGAGTTGAGACCACACATATGCTTTTGGTTATTTTTGGAGGTTTTCATCGAGGAAGCCCCTGTGGGCCTGAGACAACCTATCTTCACCTTTGCCTCACAGAGAGAGGTTTGGAAATAACAAAAGGACAACATGGACAATGCTGGAAACAGATCAGGGAGTAAAAATGCTTTTTGACTCTGTGGGATATTGGACAACTGAGGTATTTTTGATGCCTTTTGTTGAGTTTGTCTTTGATGTAATGATACACACTATCAGTATTTCACAGACTCTGATAATGTATGCTCATGGTGTTTGTGGGAAGAGACACCAAAAATCAGGCTTGCAGCCCAGAGCTATACATCAAAACCACCTCTTCAGTCTTCATTTTTATTATGACTGGTTATTTTATCCTCACAGATACAGTCTGATGCTACAAGAAATCTATTCTTTTTCAGGTACCATTAAAGGTCAAGCAAAAAACATAACTGCTTTTAATGCCTCATGTCTTTTTTTTTCTAAGAACATGCTGTGGGCAAGTTACCTGAAGCAGGTTCTGCATTCATCTAGTTTGCAGGAACTCAGGGGATTCTCAGGCAGCACACGAAGCTGTGTACTCACAAGTTCAGTGTGTAGTCCCAGTAAGCAGGTCCAGCCTTTCCTTCTGTACTCTCCTACTCTTCGTGTGCTGAATCACACTAAGCTGTTCTGACCTCCATATAAATGTTCTCATTTATTTTTATGTCTCCCAATGGAACAGGCTGTCTACAGCATACTGCTATTATTACATGCTGACTTTCAGGATCTGCTTTTTTGCCAGTACTTTATGTGAGGTCAATGTAATTTGCTTGTATTTGGTAGGAGAAAAAAATGTTTTTACACTATACAACGCTAAAATATTTTCATACTTTATAATACATCTGTTTTCTGCACTCATCACTTTGTGAGAAAGATCAGCTTTTCTGCTCCTTTCCACAATCCCACAATCTCCCTCATCAGAGGCCAAAGCTGCAGGCTGCTGCATGACTGTTAATAGAAATCTCAGGAAGAAGGAGCTAGGAGAGGGGTGTGTGTATATGTGTTGGAAAGGACATTTATAAATAAGAGACATGAGTGTTAATACGGTGACTAATGAATGGGAAATACTAAGGGGCAGCATACCTGTGCAATTACGTTCCACACTGCCTGTCATGACTGGTAAAGCCCAGCATGCTTTGCATGTGAGCAGAGCTATACTTTTACCTGTTTCTAAAAATAAGTATGACTGAAATAAAAATGCAGTGTGTGTCCTTGCCCTGGCACAATTAGGCATACTGTACTGCAGGGCTGACCTGACAGTTTTGAACAAAACCAGTCTCTGGCATAGGTTCCCGCATGCATACTATAATAATGGGCTTAGTAATAAAGTCTATCAGAGCTCATCATGGGCATTAGCTTCTAGATAAGGATGTGGTCTTACAAAGAGGTGTACTGCTAGTCTGATTTAGCATTGTCTCTGGATCTAACATTACACAAGGATAGTTAGATAGCCTGTCCCACCACTTGAAAGCTTTTGATACTTTCCATGTAAGTGTATTTCCAAGCATAAAAATGTAGTTGTGGTGCTACTTCTATCATCATTCATTTATATTTACGGTGTTCCAGCTGTACTATTCTTAATAGTTCGTCGCTTTTTAAATCTTCTAAGTGTGTGAAGAAAGCAGAGGTGATTATTGTCTCTGTCTTCACCTAAAAATCAGCATGACTAAGAAGCAAAAAAGCTTGCAGATCTTGCAGTTCTTCAGCATTACCCCAACATGGAACACACACAAGGAATTTCTACACTAATTCCAGTAGAGAAACACTTGTAAGTAATGTTTCCAATGCTGTTGTTCATTTATGTTCTACACTTTCTTTTTTTTGAGAGAAAGAAATGCATGTGAGTGCGAATGATGGGAAAGAAAGATTCCTACAAATTGAATATTAGGCTGCTGACATACTGTGATCAATTACTTTTTAAAATATGCTAAACACAAGTCTTCCAAGGGCATAAGCAAGACTAAATAATTTAGCAAATAATTTTCTTATTGATTTAGTATTAATAAGATGTTAGCTGTCAGCTCTATCATAGGTCCTATGTATGGTCTTATGTTTTGGATTTGTGATGAAAATAGCATTGATAACAAGAATGTTTTATTGCTGAGTAGCACAATTCCCATTCCCCATCCCTCCTGCACTACTCACAAGGGAGGAGATAGAAGAGTCAGAACAAAAGAGTAGAGTTGAGTGTGGGAAGAATGGGGGTGGATGGAGGGTGATTTTGGTATTGTCTTTGTTTCTCACCATCCTGCTCAATTTTAAATTGGCAATAAATTAAAGTTAATCTTTCCCTAGTCAGTTCTGTGTTGCCCTGATTGTAATTAATAAATGATCTCCCTGTCCTCATCTCAAGCCATGAGCTTTTTCATCTTATTTTCTCCCCTTTAGCTGCTGAGGAGGGGGAGTGGGAGAGCAGCTTCGTGGATGTCTGGCAGCCAGCAAAAGTAACCTACCATATAGACACTGTTGGAAACAACATACTGGCCTGGATATGCTCATTTTTGACCCTGGATAGGCAGAGTTGTGTGTTTATTCACATTCTTTGGAAGTCCCATAAGTAGGAAAGGTGTCAAACTGAATCTCTGCCAATTACTGAGTTGCTCCTTTCTTGCAGTGCAAGTTTGATAGCTTAACTGGCAAGATGGCTCTAAAACAACCTGAGGTGTGGTCTCTTAATTAGACTGGGTAGTTATTTGACAGAAGGAGAGTTAGAGACAAATAACACATAGCTGTCATGTAGCACTTTTTTTTACTGTTTTCACTACGTCTGAGGCTATATGGCTGTTGGAGATTTCAGTGCAGCAAGTTGAAAACAATAAGATATGGAACATGGTAAACTCTAAATTGCAATTAATTTTGCTCAGGTCCATGTACAGAAAAATGCAGGTGCTGAAGTGGAATTTAATTTTGTACACCTGGGAGTAGGACTTAGAAAAGCAAAAACAAACCAAAAAACCCCCAGACAGCTAACCTCTGTTTCATCTGCATGTACTTGAGTCTGTCTTTTCCTCTGGCCTTTTGCACACACTTGCTGTTCTGCCACTGTACATATCTAAAGACACTGCCACATATCTCCAAGACTTTTTGCATGCACATATCTCCAAGACTTTTTGCATGCACAAAATAGGCATTTTAGAGTCCTCTAATGATGAAGATTTGACAGCGTAACTAGCACACAAACTATACATTCAGTATAGAGCACATTAACAATTTAATTCAGATGGAAAGAGAGGTAGTGATTTCTAATGCTTACAAAACCACCAATGAATAATTAACTTTATTACTGCCATGTATGTGCTCCTAAGTAAATCTGAATCTGCCTGGAAGGACTGAAAGCAAAATCAGGACCTACAGTTAGTGATATATGGCTTTTCCATTTAAGGCAAGCTTGTGTGAACTTTGTAAAGTCTGAAACCAATTAATTAGATTACTTCCTTCCTAATACTGTATCTAAAACCATTGTGTGTCTCATATGTAGTGGCTGACATTAGAAGGGATTCATTTGGTATCATACTGCCTTGATCAAGAAAAAGTGAATTTATATGTGTTAATTTCTGTTCCAGTTACTGTAGTACATCTAGGCTTTATCCACATGCATGAAGGAAGTGGCAGCTGTTAATACCCTTCCCTTCTTTCTTTTTATATGCAATCTCAAAGATGATTTCTTTCCTCTCTGGCTTGCCAGAATGGGTGTGTGACCTGGAGAGGTCCTAAAAGCTTTGACTTAGTGCCAGACCAATGGTAGACAGGGGAGAGGGATAGCAGAGTGTCATGACGTAAGCCCAGTCAGCAACTCAGCCATGCAGCCTCTCGCTTACTCCACCCCGCCCCCTTCCTCCTCCCTGCTCTTGAAAGGATGGGAAGGAGAATCAAAAGAACGTATCTCCCACGGGCTGAGATAAGAGCAGTCCAGTAACTGAGGTATAACACAAACCATTGCTGCTACCACCAATAATAGTAATGATAAGGGAAATAACAAGGGAAGAGAATACAATCCCTCACCACCCACCAACCAATACTCAGCCCGACTGAGCAGTGATCTAACCCTTCTGGGTAACTGCCCCCAGTTTATATAGTAGGCGTGATGTGCTGTGGTATGGAATACCTCTTTGGTCAGTTTGGGTCGGGTGTCCTGTCTCTGCTTCCTCCTGGCTTCCTCTCCTCCCTGGCAGAGCACGAGACTCAGAAAGTGCTTGGTCAGAGTAAACATTACTGACCAGCAACTAAAAACATCGGTGTTATCAGCACTGTTCCCAGGCTGAAAGTCAAAAACACAGCACTGCATCAGCTACTAAGAAGGAGAAACATGACTGCTACTGCTGAACCCAGGACACAGGGTTATCCAGGATGTGCTGTTATTTGTAAGGTAGCATGCTCCCACCCTGCAGATACCATTTTCTTGGAAGTTTTTTTTGGCCAAAGTTCTAGGAAAAATACAGTCCTTACTGAATACAGGGCTTATTGCTTATTGTGTTCCATTTAGAGTCACATGCTAGTCTCTCAGAGGTCTATATTCATCCTGGAAATCAGGACCTAATATTCAGGAATAAATAAATGCAGCCTTCTCCTATTTCATCATGCATCTTAACTGTATAATTTATTTTTCAGGAAAGTAAGAATGTCTCTCCTACTGTAATGTAATTTATTTTTGTTTATTTCTTCATTTTTAATGTCAAATACAATATAAAAGGCTTCCATTTTGATGCTTTGTACATTTTTTTTGTGTTGTAAAAGATTGTTTTATCCAAGCTTTATAGCCTGAATAACAAATACATAACATCACATTCATAAGACAGAATAAGAAAAATTAGGTCTTACATTTTAAATCATATTCTAAATATAGCTATTAGCACTTCT
>JAOEHX010008095.1:14402-32236 GCA_025448015.1 Bolborhynchus lineola
ATAATGGGCTTTCACATTAATCAAAATAGACAGAAATAAAGAAATTTTTATTCCCCACAAGTTCAGTTTTATGCCAGTGAAGCTTTTCTAGTTTAAGGCAGCTATACAATGGAAGAATTACAGACTGTAAACTTGTTTAAGCAAACTAGAAGTTCACACCCCTATGCTGAGTTTTCCTTTAGGGTAATTTTCCAGACTGCGTGGGGAAGCAGTGAATGATGCTAACATACCTTTGCCCTAGAACAAATAGGATGATCAGTTCATGGCAACTGATGTGGTTTTGCTGATCTACCAACTTCTGCATTGTATTGGACTTAATAACAGGTAAGATAAAGTATCAGCCAGGTAAAATGGTAGGTATCTTCAAAAGATATTGTACAGCTAGCTCAGCCAAAAGGTTTAGAACAGAATAGAATATTTTAGTTGGAAGGGACCTGCAGTGATCATCTAGTCCAACTGCCAGACCAAGTGACCAATTCAGGGCTGACCAATTTAAAGCATGTTATTAAGGGCATTGTCCAAATGCCTCTTAAACACTGACAAGCCTGGGGCATTGACCACCTCTCTAGGAAGCCTGTTCCATGGTTTGACCACCCTTTTGATAAAGAAATGCTTCATGATGTCCAGTCTGAATGTCCTTTGATGCAGATTTAAATCATTCACAGGCTTCCTACCATTGTATACCAGGGAGAAGAGCTCAGCACCTCCCTCCCACCATTCTCTAACAGTGAGGTCACCACTCAGCCTCCTTTTCTCCAAACTATGCAAGCCTGAAGTCCTCAGCCACTTCTCACAGGACATTGCTTTCAGCCCTGTCACCAGCTTTGTTGCCCTTGTCTGGACACATTCAAGAACCTTCACATCCTCCTTGAACTGTGGGGCCCAGCACCGCACACGGCATTTAAGCTGAGGGTGCAGCAGTGCTGAATAGAGCAGGATAATCACCTCTCTGGCCAGCTGGTTCTGCTGTGTTTCATGCACCCCAGGATGCAGTTTGCCTTCTTAGCTGCGAGGGCACACTGCTGGCTCACACTGAGCTGCAGCTCATCAGCACTTCCTGCTTGCATAAGGCCTTTGTGAATTGCTTTGAAAGTGTAACATAACCATTCATGCTGGAATACAAGAATTAAATGATGAAAACAAATGCAAATACTCTGTCATGAATTTGGGAAATGTGCTATTTAGGTTAAACAGGAAAATGTCTGATCAGTCTTAAATAATGTCAGGTCATCAAAAATGCAAACTATGACTTGGATCTATAAGAGGAGCTAGGTATATAATAAAAGAATTGCATCTTTTTGTGGTCAGCTGACCCCTTGCCCAGGAGAGGTAAAAATTAAGTTCAGCATCCTTCTGGAGAAACCCTCTCATATCTTGTATGAAATGTCCTTACATTACACGATTGGCTAAACTTTATATATGAGAACATGAGGAGGGTGGGTTCTGTTATGGGAAGCTGTTATGCAGAAAAGGGTAAAAAAAATTCAATACCAATGAAATGAGGAAATTATCCCTTTCAAAACATTAGTGCCTTTACCACTAATAATCAGACATATGCATAATTGGTTTGTTTTCACATAAACAAATTATTCTGGATGAAAAAAATAACTTTTACATATAGATTTTCACATCCAAGTCATTTAAAAATTAAAGGGTTTATTTGGGGGGAATAAAAGGAAGAAAGGATGATCTTAACCCCATTAACATGTAAAGTAAGTAGACAGGAAACAAGGCCCTAGACAAAGAGAGCTTACTTCTCACTAGATAGATGGTGGTCTTAGCAAAAGGTGATCGTGTATTTAAAGACTGAATCCTAAACCATATGTACAGGAGACTGATGTAAAGACGATTAAGACGCAAGTGCTTAAAGATTTCTAAATGTAAGATTCTCTTTATCAGGTTGTCCTGGAAAATAAATTGCTTATGTACAATGGCAATTCAGCAGATGGCACCCTTTCCTCTGAGGAGCTTAACTGCAAATATCCTGTATTATAATGGGAGACAGTGTTCTTCTACAGGCAATAGGCTATTTGTTTTTCAGTTTGGATATAAAATCAAGATCCTTGGCATTTATAATTACATAGTCTTGATCATTATTTGTAAGAGCTAAAATACTGATAATTGTGTACTTCTTATATCCTCATTTGAGAACTATGAGCCTCTGTCTTCCTTTTGCACTTTCAGTTTTAACACTATTCCTTTTTGTTTTAACTGGTCTGTAATGTTGCTACATATCGTCAAATAGATGTTGAGTTCCTCTTCAACAATGTTAGCACCGACTGACGGGATCCTTATATGCAGTTTGCATCTTGGCTTGCTGTGTTGCAGCTATAAAATATTTTGACAGTTCAGAATGAAAATTGCTACATATATGTAAAATAATTATGGCTATAAAAGAGATACTTCAAAGCCTGGGTAAATAAAATGCATTTCATTTTAAATTGAAATTTCAATAAATTAAAAATAAGAAGACTATAGCCAGCACCAAATAAGGAGAGAATTCTAAACATACAAGCTGTCAACTACATAAATCTATTGGAAACTTTTAGGTTTAAGACCGCTAGGTGGGGTTGTAAACAATATTGTGTTGGTGTTACTCGGTTCTCTAGATTTCACTGAAGCTCTACACTGCCAAAAAATGTAATCTCCAGGAAATAAAGCAAGCAATAGCACACCAACAAAACAGAAATAAGGCTTTCATAGTAACTTGTTTACCTTAGAATACCAAATTCCATATTCTGAAACATACTCTAGGCTCAATGACCCTATTGTGTAATCACACAAAATCATGTTGTGCCTTTTTCCCCCCCTTTTTGTATCTCAGTATCAATTTTCCTCACTGATGCAGCAGGCTTTTTTCCCCCTTTGTTGTAGTAGTTTACTAGCACCAGTTGACACAGTAATAGTGACTGCTGAAATCAGAAACCTTTTGTTGCAGTAAAAACTGATTTTGACATAATCTTCCTATTTTTCCCCTTGTGAGGAAAAACCTTCAGATGAGTAGCTCTTGCTCTGAAAAGCTACACACTGAAGCAGTTTTATAACTGAATTCTTATTGATTAACTGTATCTTAGTGATGTACAAAGAGGAGCAAGACCACACAGCAAGACAAACCCCAATCCTAATACTCTCACACTGCTTTTAAATACCCTTTGAGAAATTGCTTTGTTGCTGCTTTGTTGTGTAATTTATGCATACTTTTTGAACGTAATGTGAGAAGGACAAGGTCACTTATTACATCACAGAAATGTCTGAGTCTATATATTCTGGGGATAAGCTATCCTCTTTAATTTTTGAGCATATCCACTGCATCTTTTAATAAATTTACCCCTTTTCTTTGTCTCCCTTACAAATAAGGCTTCATCCATGTAAATGCATGCAAACACACCAGTCTTGTTTGTTTATATGTCATCAGCAATGTTAAAGATTCTTTTTATAATATATGAGAGACTTTCTATTCAGTTACAGTCATGAGGGTTTATATTCTTCTTGCCTTCTGAGTGTTAATCAATTAAGCACTGGTCATCACTGAAATCAGTCATGGATTTTTTAACTGTCTCCTGCTTCATCTTCAAGATCATCTGTCTTATTAGCTCAGGCTATAATAAGAGCTCAGCATATTGCTGAACAAGTAATATTGTCTGGAAATTAAATAATGTAGATCCAGTAAGAAAAATATTTGCATTGGAAGAAGAATGGATCAAATTATGGATTGTTGCTGATCTATGGAGATAAAAACCATGGACTTGAATCTAGCTCCAGAGAGCAAAGTGTCTGACAGAAAGAAATCTTACATCTTATTTTTTTTATATAACATAACTCCATCTACTTCTATTTACTGTGCAAAATTATAATATTCTTATGCTAATATGTATATGTATTTCTGTGATTACACTTGACATAATTCAGTTTAGAATGTGTTGTATGTGGATGGTGTCATTAGCCTCTGCATTATTGTCACTTCATAATATAAAGAACAAATATGGTAAGAAGTACTTATAATTTCTCATAATTTAGGGCGCATTTATGGAATTAGTTAAATCACTTAATATATATTTTTTTTTTTATATCAAAACCATAGGTTCTTTTGTTTGCCTTAATATATAAGCATGACTGGCAATTTTGTATGAAGGGGTAATGCAGGGGAAAAGAGAAAACATGATTTTAGTTCCATCACCAAGCTCTATGAGCTGCAAGAGGTGAAAATAAATACTCCTTTAAAGTAATCAGTCTGCATTTATCATTGTCAGCTCTAACATAACAAGTTAAGGATAATGTTTACTTTATGATAAACAGTCATCCAAGCAATTAGCCAAAACAAATACATGCAATTACATTGATG
Organism: Bolborhynchus lineola; assembly: GCA_025448015.1. NCBI lineage: Eukaryota > Metazoa > Chordata > Aves > Psittaciformes > Psittacidae > Bolborhynchus > Bolborhynchus lineola. The sequence goes on from JAOEHX010008095.1 coordinate 18,745, forward strand.
ATGGTCCTGAATCTGAATAGTTACTGACTTAAAAAAAAAAAAAAAGAGAAAAAGGAATAAAATAATAAAAACAAACAAACCAACCAACCAAAACAAAACAACCAACCAAAACAACCAAAGAAACCCCTAAAAACCCCAAAAACCAGGGGAACTGTGTTTATATATTACATCCTTCTAGCAATTTTGTTCCATTTGGGCAAGAGTTCTAGAATTTCAAAAGCCTAGAGCTGTCTGAAGATTCACACAGGGTTTTTAAGTCTGGATTAAACTGATGTTCAAAGCCTTGGGCTCACAGATGCCTATTTGATTGGTGTAATACCAAGTGCTTTACAAGAACCCAAATTGCTGTTCGCTGTTGAAGACTAAAATAAAAATTATATTGTAGCTTTCCAAAGACCTGTTTGCTAATAGGCTCAGTGCTTTTTGCAGTGTCTCTTCATCAGCTGGGCGGTTATTATCTGGTGTGATATATCGACGACAGTGATTCCTAAAACCATTCATCCCTAATACCATTCAGTGGGATGTCCTGTGCTCACCTTCATCTGTCATTACATGCTAAGACATGGCAGTTTTGGCTGAAACAGCAGAGGGAAGGAAACAAGTCCTGCAGTGCGAGGTAAGTCCACTCACTGTAGAAGGCTAATGTATATGGTGCTGTCAGGATTGCTTCTGAATGATGGAGGAAAAGATGACATATAACACAGAGAAAAACTAACCACCCAACTTCTGCTGCACATCTCTTTCTGAAGTTAGTAAAATTGGGAGTCCTCCAAACATGAAGGGTAGCTTTTTTAACACTATACTTGGCCAGCTATTTGTTTTACTTTTTTGTCCACTTTTGCCAAATATATGCTTCTTTCTACTGGTAAAAAGGAGTATCCTGTAAGAGCCAACAACCAAAGACTCATGAGAAACCATCACTGCTGTGAAAGTAAAAAGAACAAGCATGAGGCACTTGTGTTCATCACGTGGGAAAAAAGCTAATGGAATAAAGTATAGGAATAATGCAAAAAGCTGAAAAAGAGTAATATTATTTTTAGGAAATGTCTTCAATTTTGTACTAAAAATAATTTACAAAAAAAAAATTATCTATTCCAGCATCTTCTCCAATCCTCTGCAATAAAAAAATGCAGACAGCAATATATACACATTCTTGGAGGAGTCTGCAGTCAACCGTGTGCATCCATTAATGACCCAGCAAAACAGCTCGTCCCATGCTGCACGTGAAGATCAGAATCAATCTTAAAAATTTGTTTGAAAGAAATTTTAATAGAGATTCCTTTTCATTGCCTTAAGCCATTCATCTTTTTCCCTCAACATGCCTCTGTTTTTTATTGATCTTTTGCAGATGTCAGGAACACATAGCTCCCCAAAAATACCCATGTGTTTTTGACTGCCTTCTTCCTTTCTCCTTGCACAGCTGCCTCCTGCAGCCTTTCCAGTAAAGTTCACTTTCTGCTCCTCTTCCATTCCTGATTATCACCTTCTTTTGGACTTGAAAAAGATGGGAATAATTGTGTAGTCATTTACTGGTGGGTTTTATTTCCACAAACATCTGTCTAATGTAAAAATTAAGCATACATACTCCAATGTTTTATTAGAGACTTCTTGTAGAACCACAGGAGTGGATGTGTTCATGCCTGATGGATGACTATAATGTAGATGTGCTCTCAAAGGGGATAACTGTGTATCTCTGCTTACCCTGTAACTGGAGCCACTTCGAACCCTGCATAGGTTCTGTACTCTCACCAGCATAGTTGGGAGGCATAATTCCAGCATGCGTTCTCAAAGGCACTTATAAATGCTCTCTTACTCTGATTGTTCAATGTCTTGACCAATTTCAAACCATTTTGAAAGATGGATAGAAATCTCAAAGGTAACTGTGTTCCTGCAAGTTTTCTAAAAATCGATGGCTGTACAAAGGTGACTGCCAAAATAACAATAACCATTTAGTGATAAACCCAGGATGCACAGGAGCAGAGGTTTCTAGATCTGAGCATGGACAGAAGGGGAGAGAAGTTGCTTGCTGAGACAGAGATGCTTAGTGAAGATCCTGGGAAAGCGGTATAATCAGACAGCAAGAAAACTTACTGAAGGTCTCAGCAGCTGGATCTTTCCAGGCATGAAGGAGAGTAATATGAATTAATAGAGGAAAAGAATGGCAGGATGTACATGCCATGTGTTCTAGTTGGAACAAACCTCCTGGCCAGTCAAGACTCATATGGATTTACATTAACATAACACATGTTATCTCCTGCCCCGGGAAGGATGTAAGTGTTTTGCTTTAAGAACACCAGTAAACACAAGTTAGAGTAGCTCTACGACTGGTGAAACTAGCAAAGCCTAGTTTCCTTTCCATCTTCCAGGCCATATTACAGCTTCCTGTGTAGTTAACAAAATATTAATAGGAGATAGGACATGGAAGGCTGTTGGGATAGGTATTTACATAGTTTCTTGACCAAAATATCTATTTCTGTATTTGGTTTCCTTGAATAAGTTGAATTTTTAAATGAGGACTAAGCTTACGGAAAACCGAATGTTTAGTCTATGGAGACAAAAGTACTCCTGAAATTAGCGACAAAATAAAACAGATTTGCCACCTTTTCACAAAGTGAAGACTTTGAGGAAATATTTTTATTTAATTTGCTGTGCTTTCAAAGCAACAGCAAGAAAAATCACCTTTGGATTGAGAAGTATGAGTAAAATCATTCAGTCAGAAATGCCGGTATTCTGAGAGCAGGAATCTTTAATGAAACTACCTTTCCAGTCACAGGTCTCAAATTGCTGCAGTGTAATTTTAGCAATGGCAGTACACATCAAACTAGAAGAAAATATTTTAAACACATTTTTGTATGTTAATGCATCGACTGTATATCAATTGCCCTGTTTGAAAGCTACCCAAGTCAAACTACAATGCCAGGTATGTTGGCAATTGCTTGTGTATAGACAATGAAGAGGAATAACAAGTTTCTACTTCTTGTACTGTAACAATGTACTTACCAGAAAGGCATATGAGGAATTTATCTATTCAGAGGCAAGAAGCAGGCTACAAGTAAATATTTTTTATAGGTGAAAATTAATCTGGAACAAGTGCAGACATTAAAGTAGATTCTTTAGAATATGGTGTTTAGGGCATGTGTGAGACCTTTTTTGCATGACAGTTTATTCTGGAATAAGTAGTCCTGATTTGGCCTATGAGTTTTTAAGTATTAGGAATCATTTCCTCATTTTTCATATGTAGCATATTGGGATCCGTATGTCCTAACTTTCCTTGACCAGTTTAGATACTCAGATCAAGTACCTGTATTTTGTGAAGATCTTAGCTCAAACAACAGCTCTAAACTATGTCAGTTGCAGTTGTGAATTCCCTATCCTTTCAGAAAATAGTGGTCAAACTGCATATTTAGGTAGTGAATATTAATTACTGACCAGCTCTGAAAACTCTGCTTCAGAACTAACATTTCTTGTCAGAGGTAGAGATAGAAAGTCTGCTCTCCTGTGTGGTGTTCATTTACCTTAACTCAAAGACCAGCAACTCAGTGTTTTATTAATTCTGTCCTCCACCTTCTGTAGCAAGAGTCAGGAATTCAATAGACAACTGCCTCCTTTGTGTACAGCCGTGGTACCCTACCAAACCACACTAGAATAATAAGCTCATGAGCACAAGGAGCCAAACTGATGTTACGCATACAGCTTTAGTTCTCTTTGTTCTTAACTCAGAGACCTTGTCTTTCGAAACTTGACAATACCTTTTTATATAACAGCAAAATTTAAGGCCAGTGAAGAGGTACAGAATTATTTCTATAATATATGTAGATTTTTGGTCCTTGGGCCTGCTCAGTTTATCAATGATTGCCATGTAATAGTTGTCAATTTTACAGTCCCTTCCAGAAAGCTAAATCTGAGATCTTTGTCTATGTGGTTTACAGAAAGATTTAAGCCAATGGAACAGGAATCAAAGTTGTCAGATCCCAGTGCTCCCCTGCAAAGTCTCTTCTTTCTTCTTCTACAGTTGCCACCCAGGTTTTAGGAATCCAGGTACTTCTTCCTTGGCCATCCAAATCTCTATTGCATTAAAGTGTTGTTATAGACATACAGATCAATATATAGTTGTCTTTTGTGATGAAGATCTTGTGCTTATCAGCAATCTCAGTATTGTCCTGTGGTATGGATTTTCAAGCATCCACGAAAGAGGGGTATTTGGAATTTTGATTTTGTTGGGTCAAAAAAACCCACAGTTCAAAAGATGATGGACAGTTGCATTTATTATTTTGTGTACATTTAAATATATAAATATATGAATATACAAATATTTATATATTGTAAAAATACATAAATGAAGCTACAAAATGTGGGGCCACCATAGCTACACTTGTAGATCAGACTGAAAGGGCTCTCATGAACATGATTTGTATTCCACTCAAACATATGGGCAGGTGAGGAAGAGAAAATTTCCAGGGCTGCCTGCGTGAAGCTAGCCCTTCAAAGCGTAAGTTGTTGTTAGTGGGCTAGTTCTGCTGTGCTTTCAACCCAGCCCCAGTTGAAATCCAACTAGTGAGACTTGAGAGCAAAAAGCCTCACTTCTCAGCTTTCTCAAATTGTGTATGAGTATTATATGAATATGAATGTTAAACCAAGGAACCTGCCCCCCAAATTATTTTGATTTCATATACTTCATTGGACATAAAAGCCAAGAAATCTACAAATGCTGATGACTGCAAGATCAAGGTAAGTCTCAGACTACCTTAAGAGGTAACTTAATGGCTAATAGTAAATACCTACTGGTGTGCTTACAGAACTCAGTCTTTCATGGAAGGACAAAGAAATCAAAATTCAGATTACTTTTGTCAATGATAAAAAGTGCTTCCCTAGCCTCTTGTTCATATACCATTAATGGAGATTAAGAAAATTTCCTGCCATAACCTTCAGTACTTTTACTGTAGTTCCATGCTAGAGCTATGTCTAGCAGCGAAAAAAGGCTAATAAATATGCCTAGTTTAGCTTTTTCAAACTCCTTTTGTAGAAGATAACATCTTTTAAGAAGCAAGTACACCTACTCACCTGTATGTGTAGGCGCTTTGAAAAATTAAAGAAAATAACTAAGTCTTTTGTTTTCCATCTAAACTATATGCTGATGGCTACTCATTTCCTCCATTGTCTGCTTTCCTCCATGTGCAAATCTGCTCTTCCCTACTCTAAACACATATTTTACATTAAACATTTCTCGTTGCCTAAAACTTTTCATGTACCTAAATTGAGTCATTCAGAAGCACTGCCCTGTTTGACACCTGCACACATTTTAAACAAAAGAGGATAAACTTGATTTCACTGTATTTGGAAGAATTCTTGCCAGTGAGTGAGGTAGCTGAGAAAATTTAATTGTGCAATAAACCACTCCAGTTGAGGATGAAGTTACCTCCTGTTGATCTTACACTAGCAAAACCGACTTCAAGCAGAGATTTGGTTTAATAACAAGGTGGGATGTAGACCCAGTGTTTTCAGGCACTCGGCAGCTGGTTTGGAATACAAACTCTGGAAAAGCAAGGGTGAGCCAAGTCCAGAGCTGTCGGTCAATGGTACCGCTGTGCCACACTGTACAACCAGGCAGCAGGGCCGTGCCTCCCCACTCACAGTTGGGACAGCCAGTAGGGCTCTCTGACTTTAAATGAAGTTTTTCCAATCACTGTGAACGTTACTGGATGGCTAATCAAGTATACAAGGCAGCTGTGCCCCACCATCCTGATCCCTCCACAGTGTTCTATGCTACAAGTAGTAGGAGAAGAGTGTGTGCTATGAGGGAGAGTGGATGGTTAAGGGCTGCTATGCAAGAGCTGCACAGCACTGCATGTGTGAGACATCCACACTATGGGCATAAGGTACAGCGAGGGTCCTGTTTCCTTACATCACCAACTTCATGAAACCCCTGTTGTTCTATGTGTGCTTAGAGCAGGCCTTGTTTGGATATGCATGAGTGTAAGGGAAGAGGTGGACCCTGGAAAACAGCCTTGGGGCTTCAGTAGCAATTAAGGTACTGAGATGCTCCTTGGCTTGATGCTTTACCTTGTGCTCGTGTAGGACTGTGAAACCCAGGTTGGCTTTAGTTCATGTGCTGTCTTCAACAACTAGAAATCAAAAACGTGGCTGAATGTGAGCCAATGACTCTTACTATGGTAAAATCAGAGAAAATGTGCAGTGTCTAGCAGTTAGCTCTATAGGTATTCCACTATTTGCTCTAACTTCTTTTTTTAATAACTGTTAAAAACTTTTGATAAACTGGTGAAGTACCACAGCAAAGGAGATTAAACTTAGTATATATAGGTTATTAAAAATGCTGGAGAAACCATCAAGGTTATTTTTAACTCTTGCACTTCAGGAATGCATGCAATCTTTTATATTATCTGTTATGCAGCTGTATTTATATTTGCTGAGTAAGATTTAATATTGAAATTCAATATTCAACTAGACGCTTGGAATGTTTTGGGTTTGGGTTGGTTTTTTTTTAGAATTTCTCTGTTGATGTTAAAAAAAAATGGCATGACAAGCATCAAAGGAACCTCTACTGATTTCCTTGATCAAAATGTGACCAGAAAAATGATTTTCAGGAGATAAAATTTGGATTGACATGCTTAATATGAGAACAGTATCTATAACAGTCATAAAAAGTTCAAACATTATACACTTTTCTCACTTAAGAGAATTCTTACGTGCTTTCACAGAGCCACAAATTAGTTGTTTCACTGTGCCAGCAAGTGCTTCAGGCAAGGTTTTGTCGCAGAGCTTTGCCAAAAGCTCTGTAGGGGATAGTAATGAATTCATGCCATTTTTACTTACAAAAAAGGAAGACAGTATAATCTAGGGGGAAAGAAGAAGGGAAAAGCTAGCAGGAAAGCCAAGATTGTGAAAGTTTTGAGTTATCAGTATGTGTAGGTCAGCTTTCTCCTTTTCTTGTTACAGTAAGAAGCTTTTTGTTCCAATTGTTTGCCTAAGATACCCCCAAATACGTAACAATAAAACTAGAGTGTTTTAGATTTTCATTAATAAGGAAAAGGCCCTTTTCACTCTTGCTTTCATATCAAGAAATACTAGTTATCTGATGTACAAAGCAGCGTAAAATTTCCTTACTACATGTTTCAATCCTTTCAGAAGCACTTTTGAAAAACGTTCAAATTTGGATAGCTGCAATAATAATTTCTAGATCTGCAGTGCAGCACTCTGCCATCCTGGAAGAAGCCTGATCAGTATTTGGGCTATGTTGTGCCATGCATGGTGATGATGTTCTGAGGGCTCCAAGTGAGTGTGAAGAGTTGAGAAATCAAACCGATGATGCACAAAATGTGCTCAGATTAGAGAAAGAGTGGATTAGGAAGAGTTCCTAAAGGCTTGGAGATAGGATAAACATTAAAGAAAAAAAAATTTGCAATAGTATTGCATTCAGAAAGAATACTTCTCAACTCTTCTACAAACTGCATTATAATAAACCAAATTCCCAGAAAACAGTTTACCAACATGAGTAGCTAACCTTAGCACAAAACTCTTGCTAAGAAGTTTTTGCTTAGTGTTTGGAAGGTGGAACCTTGTATGACCTAGAATCCCAAGGTTATGATTCTCTGAGTTCTGTCCACCTCAATCCTTATCTGCAAAAAGGACACTATCATTAGCGTTTTTCAAATTTAAGGGTTACTGCTTGTGAGGCAATGAAGAAAGAACAAGTAAACGTAACAGAGATCACTGTGTCATTCACTTTTGAATCTAGCTGTCATCTAAGAATAGCACTTATGATATAGGGGAAAAATTAAATATACTAATTGGTTGATTCTGTTATGCGAATGACATTCTTTAGACTAGTATTAGACATGTCTGTATTTCTTTCATTTAATGGCATTGTTGGAAAAGCCATTATCCCAATGGCTCAAGAAATGAGAGCACTTTGATATATTGTGTACTTTGTCTTAAATTGTTTCACCAGTTATGTCAGCCATATTTAATCAAATCAATAGTTATCTGCAATGAGACAGTATCAGAGTAAGTTAAATATTTTTCTGAGAAAAAGTAGTTAATAGTTACTTCTGTAACTGGAAGTTACCAGGGGTTAATTTGATCAAACATACATTTGTATGTTGGATGAATGTAATTTTAGGATGGCGTGGGTTTTTTTTATGAACACGGTTTTGTAAATTCACGCAACTTTTCCTCCAGGTTAGCATTCTTGCAGTTATACTTATTCTCTTTTACATATTTTCTATCTTACGGATGCATCAAAAAGTTCTTAAAAGATAAAAATGTGCTTATAATTTCTTCAGCAACATTATTTATCAACACAAGAAGGGTAGACCAAGAGAAAAGCTAGAAGCCTAAGTAACTGAACTGCATAAGCAAGTTTGAACCTTAGAACTAAAGATTTTGCAGGCACCAGAGATTTTGCTGAACTTTCTGTGAGAGTTCTTAATCTTTGTGACCTGGCCAGATTCCAAGCTGGCTAATTACATAAGTTTATTTCCTGTATAGTTATAGTTTAATAAGAGATGCCATCACTTCCTGTCCTAAACTGTTGTGTAGTCTTGTCTGCTGTGTAATAGCTGTTGTACTCCACCCCAAAAGAGCTTCTTTTCACTTGTGGGCATAATTACTACAGATCCACACCAAATTTTGAGGTGGGCGTTTTTGAAACCTTGTGGTTAAAAAAAGCAACAAGCAGGGAAAAACCCTAAGAGACTTCATCCTTTGATCTGAGAAAAGTCAGCTTTAATTTTGGTCTAGAAAAAGTCATAAAGAAAGTTAACCAAAATATTTTATAAGGTATTTTGTAGATTTATACATGGAAGGGGAAATGCCAAATATGTTTAAGTAGCAAAAAGCATCTGATTTTTGGAAGATAAGAATGAATGGGACTTGCAAGTTAGTATTTCCCTGCCTTATTTCTTATTAGAGACTTAGAAAAATATAGAAAAAACCCATCCTAATTTTGTCTCTTTCACAGTGAGATGTGTGGCAAGAGGAGTGTACTTTCTAGTAAGTGCATTTGTAAGCTGTCTGTAACACAGGCTGATGCAGAAGGTCTTTAGGGAAGATTCTTAGGCTTTGATAGTATGTGTGAAGTTGTAGCCTGGATTCTTTCCTATCCTTTGGAAGTTATTTTGGCCCTTGTTCAGATCATCTTACTTCGAATTGTATTTTCTTCAACGAGCTAGAGTTGTTCTTCTGGGGTTTCATTTGGCTCAGCACCTTTGCAAAGCTTTGGAAGAAAAGCTACCTACATACTGATTTTCAGCAAGTAGCCAGCATTTCTTAACAGAAGCAATTTAGTGGTACACATATCAATCTAGCTGTTACATTTGTTTTATATTGCGTATAAACTTACTTGTACTTTTAAAGATTACTTATCCTTTTGTACTTTTAACATCTTTCATTATAGTGAGAAGTAGATCCTTGTTTCACCACTCTAGGATGACATAATAAAACCAGGGGTGTAAAGCATAAAGCCAGGAGTACTTAGACATATTAACTTGTATAAATAGCCATCACAGTGGTACCATTAGGGATTTAGGGACTGTAGTGATAGGACAAAGGGTAATGGGCTCAAACTTAAACATGGGAAGTTTAGATTAGATATAAGTAGGAAGTTCTTTACTATAAGGGTGGTGAGGCACTAGAATGGGTTGCCCAGGGAAGCTGTAAATGCTCCATCCCTGGCGGTGTTCAAGGCCAGGTTGGACAGAGCCTCGGGTGACATGGATCAGTGTGAGACATCCCTGCCCGTGGCAGGGGGGCTGGAACTAGATGATCTTAAGGGCCTTTCCAACCCTAACTGTTCTATGATTCCATGATTGTATAGCCTCTGCAATGCCAACAAGCATCTGTGAGGAAAATAAGCCTCTTAAACACAGAGTAAATTCATCAAAAAGGCTATGCTTTTAACTGGTTTACACTGTTACTACTTTTGAATGTAATGATTTAAAATATAGATTGCACATTAAAATTATTTATCAATTTTTAATGAAAATGGGGCTTTTTTTTCTATTTTTTATTAATAGTATGCTTTAAATGCTGCCTGTTTCTAACCTTGATCAGAGGAATGACTAGTTCTATTAACCTTGCAAAGCCTGATGTTTTTTCTTTGATGCTAATGTTCTTCTGGTCCTTACTGTGCATCAAATCTGTCTTAATGTATTTAATAAGAAGAAAATATATGCTTTGCAAACACTATTCTAAGACACTATAACTGAAGTGTATAGTATGGTTTCTAGCCTCTAGTGTATACTGCAGCCTTTTAAAGCACTTCGAAAGACCGGACAAGAAGGTCTGTCTAGAATAGACCACGTTACAAGATCAGAGTCTGGAAATGTTTATGTGGGTTTTAACTTTACTCACTGACCTCAGAGTGTAACCCCACAAACAGCTGAATTGCTACAAATGAAGGGTTGTAAACCCCTGCTGTTGACCTGTGAGTAGGGGTGGAGAAGAGAGGAACCTCTTAAAATGGCTTTGCCTTTGGGGAGATCATCACAATGAACTCCACCTACATAGTCCCATAGGAATTTTGGGCTTGATGTTCCAAGCATTTATGCGTGGTTCGTAATGGTCCTAGTGACATCACTATGATTATTCAAATGTGAAGGTTACATGTCTGTAAATACAGAGCTTATTTTTTTTATTTCTGTTTTCTCCCAATTTGGCAATTAAGTTTATGAATGCATTAGAGGGTGCATCTAGTTGAAGAAATATTAATGATAGGGTCAATAAGCATAGCAGAAAAGACAAAAGGAACTACAAAACAATGACATGGTATATATATATATTTTTTTTTTTTTTTTGGCACTTACACTGGAAGCCTGAAAAGAACGCTGTTAACTGTAGAAAAGGTTAACTGTATTTGTGATTAATGAATCACATAAAGAAAGCAAAAGAAACAAGACCCCTGATTTGCAGTATACATACTGCAGTTTGAATTTGCATTTTTAAAAATTGAGAATTACAGACTTAATATTGCCTGGGGGAGAATAGCCAAATTTGAAAGCTAGGAACTCTAAAGTTAATCACTTCAAATGCATCAGTATCATCCACTAACAATAGCTTCTGTTGAATAAGAATATTAAAATGAAGGATTTCTTAATACAATTTTAAGTTTTAGTAAGTTTTAGTAGTAAGTCTTAGTAAGTTTTGTGGTAGCAGAACTGATTTGTTTGGGGCCAATCAAAAACCACTAACTTTTTAAACATATTTTGGTGTAGACTAAAAAATACAATGTAGTTACCTCAAACTATTTCAAATTGCTGACTGGAGACAATGAGAAAGATGTTCACATTTTGATGACAAGTATACCTCAGTGGTTTAAATTTACATAGCTGACTGAACTTTTTGAGGAAAAGTATGTGTTGGGCTTGTGGTTTTGTATTGAAGTTCATCAAATTCTGTCCTACTGAGCACTACAGAAAATAGAGATTACTTAACATTGTCCAAACATACACGTCTTTATTTTTCACAATGTACTATGGTTTGGCTTATTAACAGCAAGAAATATATTTAGAATGGTTATTTAGAGTAGTTGTAATAATAATAGATACTAGAATTTATTTTAAATGTTACAAGCAGAGATATCTTAAATGTTACGAGTAGCAATATGTACATAATAGCTAGTAAATTTGACAGTGAATTATCTAAATCCATTGATTGTTTCCCCTTATAAAATCCTGTTATCTTCTGAGTGACAATATTGTTTTCTTGGAAAATGCATGAGTTTTTGATGCATAACATTCTGAGCAAAACATCTTTTTATTGCACCCATACTCATTCTTATCCCACACTTTTTTCAAGGCCATTATTAGTAAATTTTGAGGTTAGAGAGGTACTGACCCAATCAAACACGTACGGAGCTTGGCCTCTGAGTTAATTAAATATGGGTTAATAACATAAGGAAATCATTGTCCTTATTACAGTTATTAGGTAGTTAGTCAAATTATAGCTTCAAAGGAATGCGGAGCATGGAGAACTCGGGACTAAATTATGCATTTGAACCTTAGGCCAGCTTTTACTGTTGAGACAGTTTTCTGCTAAAAGAAACTGTGTGTCATTGAAATTAAATGCCTTTCTGAGGATGGAAGGTTCCATTTTTTAATGAAATTACTGACTGTGGTGTAATGAAATGATTACAATCAGTATTCCGGGAATGTAGTGGACAAAAAAATCAATAAATGCTAGCAAACCTTTACTGCTGGATGTGAATTCCAGGAATGAAATAAACTAGTGCTAAAATAATAATTAAAAATATATCAGCACATTAATGTATTTAGCATGAGTCTCTTGAGAGATCATCTTCACTAATTTTTAGCATACATTTTACTGTGTAATGAGAAGCTTTCTTTTTCTCATATCCGTATTAGGCAGCATTTTTGCCCTTCCCCCCATGTTCCTGCACTGCAATCATTGTGCTTGCACTTATTATGTTACAAATGACCGAGGTAAGGCTGACATTCTCATTGCATGCAAAAAGAGCTAGTCTGCCAAGGCTTCTTTTTTTTTTTTTTTTTTTTTTACTAATTAAGCAGCTTTGTGAAATCTCCCCATGTGTTAATACTAATGAAGATCCTCCAGCACAATTAAAATCACAGCCAGTGGCTGAAGAGGAAACAAAAAACAATGGCATCTTTCTACATATGCATATTTCTTTACGCTGAGATCAGCTTTATTTAGAAATAATGATTTAAAAAATGCTTGTATGTAACATTTAACAAGCTGCACATACTCTTGAATTCTCTAAGTATGATTTTTACTAGGTCCCACTGAAATCATGCCGATTTTCTTCATTGCGCAGTGGTACAACTTTATAGGGTTAGGGTTTATGGGGAGTAATCGTGTGGCTCTTGAAGTGTACTTTAACCCTGCTTGAGTTTCAGGCTATGCCAAAGAGAGAGAGATTAAAAAAAGAGGAGAATACCACGTACGTAGTTTGAAGGGCTGGTGCAGAGCAGCTCAGCTTTGTTTTCCCAAATAACCTGTGTACGTTGCATCAAGAAAGGCGAGAACGTGGTTTTTTAAAAGATTAATTGTATTTAAACAAAAAAAATTAATTATTGTGTCAATAGTCGGTGAAATTAAATACTTCCCCATAACTTGCACTGAATTCCCCCACCCTTGTTGCCCCTTTTACTTGGATTTAATTTATTTAGTTCTTCAAAAGTTGAGCGTTGCTTCCACTGGGAATTTCTGGTTTGCTGGGCTTCTGTCAAATGTCTGCTTTTTCGGAAATGGGTGGCCTTTTCTTTATTTGTATATTTTTCTCCCTATTAGACGGATATTGTTTGTGTCAGACTCTTTGTTGCGATATTAAAATTTATTTTCTTACTAGAATTTAATCTGCAGTCCAAGAATTACGTACTTCAGATGGGCAACTGCGTTCTCTCCCGGCCGATAAAGCCACGGTTAGAAACGGCCAAACGCAGATCTACCCCCCGCCGCTGTTGTCAGACCGGGTCCGCTCACAACTTTCCCGGACGCG
>JAOEHX010008097.1:7225-23050 GCA_025448015.1 Bolborhynchus lineola
AATGAAGTTATTTCTTCCCCTCCTATGTTAAGCTGCTTAATAGAGCAAAAAGACTAAAGTTATTTTGTAACTGTATATTAGAAAAGGGACCTGTATGTTTCCATGGGGGAAACTAATATAATACTTCCAATGATGCTTTAAGGATTTTTGTTTCAGTTGCTGAATTTAAAATAAATATCTGTGTACAGAAAGAACATCTAGCTTAGGCTTCTAAAAATATCTATTAAATGTTTGGATTTGTTTTAAAATATCTTGATATATAGGTTCAGTTTAACCAGCTATTCTGAACTCTGTGTATTAACCTTTGTTTATAAAAAATCAAGGCAAATATATTGTTTAAATTCTGCATGAATTGCATGCTTAGGGTATTCTAAATAGGTTGTACTAATTTACAATGATAGACCACATGAGAAAGTTGTAAAGAAAAAACACAGCAAATTCTATGTCTGTTGCATTGCAGCAGCACAACACTTGCACACAGTAGTATGAGGTTATGAATTAAGGCAGAATGAGGCAATGCCATAGAACAACTCCATGAATCAAAGTTCAAACTCTGCCACAACTACAGTGAGCATATGGGTAGGTTTCTATAGAGTTTTCTTTTGCAGCTGTAGTTTTTTTAATACTAGTGATCATTGCACACTTCATTAAAATGATTGGGTTTTTTTTTTTTTCCCTGTTCCCTGCAGTTGGTTATATTTTGGGCACTAAATGAAGGTGTTGCCAGACAGTTTGACTCATTCAGAGATGGATTTGAATCAGTCTTTCCCCTCAGTCATCTTCAATACTTCTATCCTGAGGAGGTTGGTAAATACGTCTTTACTGATGCTTTTATCACCTTATATCTCTATGTATGGGCAGTCTGAACCTAGGTATGTACTGGATGCAGAACATTTGTGAGAGAGTCTGATTACGTGACATTTCTGGTGCATGGTAGCAAAACATTGGTGTTCTATAAATCACATACTTAAAAGTTTAAGTTTTCAGCAGTGGTCATTTATCTGATGCTTTTATTATGAACTTCTCCATTTTCTTTAAAATCGAGTATATCCATCTTTTCTGATCAAAGTGCTCAAATGTATATATTCAGGTTCTTTATATTGGTGTGGATACTTTAATTCCTTGTTTTGTAGTACTTCTTAATAGCTATTGAAAATATCCAAAACAAAACAAACCCAAACAAACCCAGGACAGTGGTGCTATTTTTCTGTTACTTGTTGTTTGGCATGGTTTGATGCTTGCTTCTGCTTGGAAATCTAAAAATATGGACACTAGTCTATTGCTAATCTGCTAATATAGTTAATCAGAATTAAGCCATAGCATCAGCATGAGATATTTGTATCTTTTCCTTGATAAATATTTGTCATTGCTCTGCCACGTAAGATGCAAAATGTATATGCAAAGGCAAATTCAGCAAATGAGGTTGTCGCTGGGATGAAGCAATTGCATTCAAAGAATTTGGGAGGATTGGTTGGGGTGACTAAGGTTATTTTGCAGCAAGTGATTCCAGAAAGCAGAATGCTGTGCTAGTAGTCAGAACAGAGAGTACTTTTTCTGCCTCAAGTTTGAAAAATTCCATTTTTTTTAATTTTATAGTTGGAGCAACTTCTGTGTGGCAGTAAAACAGACACTTGGGATGCAAAAACTTTAATGGAATGTTGCAGGCCAGATCATGGTTATACACATGACAGGTAATATGGTGTTGATCTTGTTAAAACATAAGTATTAGCAATAGAGGATACATATTTGAATATTGATAAACTGTTATTCAGGCTAAAGGAATTATGCCATTCATTTGAAAATATTCATTCTGTGATGAGTATTAATTTGATGCAATTATCTTCACCATAAACAAAATAATAATAGTTTGCCTTTTTCACCTCTTTAGTCGAGCAGTGAAGTATCTCTTTGAAATTCTGAGTAGCTTTGATAGTGAGCAGCAGAGACTGTTTCTTCAGTTTGTGACGGGTAGCCCCAGACTGCCTGTAGGAGGTAGGTTTTGTTTATTGCTTACTTCTATATATGAAATAAGTACTATTAGTGCATTTCAGAATAAGTGGGTTATTTTAGTATAGGAAAAAATTACTTGTGTATTCTAGATGTTCATAGTTGCTTGACATTTCTAGTTTCAGAAGTGTTTGGGTAGACTTGAGGTCCAGTTCTCATCAACTTTGCATTATTCGTATGACATTTCATTCAGCTGACTGCTCAGGTTTAATTTATGTTACTGTATAACCTATTGAAGGGCAAAATTTAGTTAAAAACTTAAGACAAAACCCAAAACCCCAACCTCTTTCCCCTCTTCCCTCCTCACCCCCCCAAAAAAAACCCAACAATGAAGCAAACAAAGATCCAACCCTATAGTACAGTATTCCTTGGCTAGAGGTGCATCAGGTTATGACAACAAAAGAAATGTTGCATTGCTACCCAGAAACAATCTCCTTTCTGGAAAGGAGACTCTACTGGTATAGTGATAAACTTTTAATTTCTCTCCCTTTTGAATTTCAGAAATTAGGTGAATTGAAGTGAGGAAAACTGAGGAATTTGCTGTCTTTGCTAGGGACCATTGTAGAATACGCATTTTGCTGTAAGCTCAGCCAAATACTTTGCAAGTAAAACCAGAATTTATGCATATGCTCCAGTACTTGTGTTCTTTGGGGTTCAGGAGAAAAAGCTGAAAAAAAAAATCATTATTTTTTTTTTTTTTTTTTTTATTTTGAGCTGGGGAGACATGATGCAGACAGAGCTGAGGGTCTGGAGATAAAATAAGTAAGGTGCCAGTCATAGATAATTTCTGAGAATCTTAGTGTGTTTGAATCCAACAAACTTTTAAAAAGACTTCAGAATAGGGTTTTTTTTTTACACATACAGAACACAAAAGTAAAATAAAAGTAGATGCATCTCGCTGATTTGTTTGGGGCATTTTTAATTCATCTTGGAAAACTAGTCTACAGACAGGACTTTAGGTATTTTTTTACCTTTCTACATGACCTTTTAAAGCCATATTCTGAACTTGAAAAGTGGAGCTGAAGAAGTCAGTTATGAGATGCATGCTTCTGTTGCTGGTAGGCATCTACAGTGGTTTTGTGTGCTTTCAAGAGTAGCAACCTTATTCTGAATGTCTTTTCTCATTGGCAGGCTTTCGAAGTTTGAATCCTCCATTGACAATTGTACGCAAGACATTTGAGTCTACAGAGAATCCAGATGATTTCCTACCCTCAGTAATGACTTGTGTGAACTATCTCAAATTGCCGGACTATTCAACTATTGAGATAATGCGTGAAAAACTCTTGATAGCTGCAAGAGAAGGGCAGCAGTCATTCCATCTTTCCTGATCACAATAAAAATACAATGTCTGCCTGTTACAGCAAAAGAAAAACTCATGATTCTTTTCTAAATATATCACCTGAGTCAAGGAAACGTGTTACGCCTTCTTGTTGTAGAAAAACGGCTTGCAGATTATAAGCAAAGACACTTGGTTGATATTCATTAAAGGCCCCTATGGACTTAAAGTGATCCGGCCCTAAAAGTTGTTGTGACAAGGTTTCTTTAGCAAGTTCTTGTTTAAATTATCATTTATTTGATGAGTGAAGTTTTTAACTTGCTTTGCTGTGTGAAATTCAAAAAGGGATGTTTTTCCAGGCTGGAACAATAAATGTCGCTGTGCAGTTTAATACTGGGCTGTGTGTATCCATCTAGCTAAGTCTTGAAGTTTTTTCCTCCAAAGACAACTTTTGTACATAAGTACAGAAATTAAATACACCATGTATTTGATGAATCTAGTTTAGTAGACTAGTTCTGTGTATCCTCACCTGCCTCTAATTTTGCCCATCCTCATGTATTGTCTGATGTGCAATTCACTTGGTTCTTTTTGTGTGCAACATTCAACAATTGTTATGTTTTGGTTAGCATGGGCATTTAACTGCTCCATGCCTCTTTCTCTGATTAAGATAATTTAAATTTTACTGAAATCAAATATATATTGTCAATATAATTCAGCCTTTGTAACTAGGTAGAACCTTTCTTATAGCATAGTTTTACTGTAGTGGTAGGATATAATGGCGACAGTCTTTACGAGTCGACACCTTAGAGCTGTTTACACAGTGATTCAGGCAGCAAAAGCCTCTTACTAGAGGCTAGGAAGAATCATTTCTTTCTTGTAGTTGAAGTCCAACAGCTTGGGCTGGCCGGTGTGTATTGTGGTAAAGGCCAGAACATTTTGAATTGATGTAAAGTTTTTTAAAAGACAAATTAGTTGTTTCATTCCCTCTTTGAGTAAACAGTTTTCTTGTTCTTGATCCAAGTTCCTGGTTACTTTTGTAGGTTTTTTTGGGTTTTTTTGTTTTGTTCTGTTTATTTTCTTTTTTTTTTTTTCCCCTGTGCTAGCTTGGAACAAACAGTTCAGCCTTTGTCTTTTGACACAGATAAAGCACCTGTAAGCAATTCTCTGTCCAACTGTTTTATGTGCTGATTTCTCAAATCTGCAATAATTTACTTCATCAGGTTAATGTTTTTACCTGAATATAAATAAAAAAGTTTGCTTCACCTTTTTGTTCATAGTTTTGTACTGTATGCCTAAAGTTCAATTGTGTAAATTACTGTAATGCAAGTAAATCATCCTAAATCTACTTGGCTAACAGCCTGCAACTTGTGGATGATTTACTACTAAAACAAGACCTTTTAAGACCTCCAACTCAGAGGGAATTTTTTTCCTTTCTATGGGTTCAAAAAACAGGCTATTACAAATATTCCTGAGATGTACTGGCTGTCTAGTTAATCTCTATGAAAATATGATAGTTAATTACTTTTATTCAACTTTGAGAAATCAAAATTCATGTCAGTGCGTAGAAATTGTTAAATTCTGGCAAATCAGGCTAGTATTTCCCCTAAACTAACAAGTTTTCTTTTATCTAGCTGAAGAACTTGAACTTCCAGAATATGTAATGGACATTCTTCCAGTGAACATTCACAGAATTACATATGGTTGCTCGTACCAGTGCCACTGAAATGTAATGCAAATCTGTCATGAGCATGAGTAGAATGTGAAATCTTTGCACAAAGAACCTGGTAACTGAACAGTTTCTACTACCGCATTAAAACTGAAAGAAGGCGCTTCACACTGTACATATAATAATGGTAGTTCACAGTGCGGCATAGTTTTCATAAAACTTCAAGGCAGTGTTTAAACTATGGACTGGTGTTTAAATTGTTCTGATAACTTGATCGAACTGAGCACAAAAAAGTGTTTATAGTGTGTGGATAGCAATTTGTTCATTTTTTTAAGGTTCTATATTTTAAAGAAAACCTGACTTGTGTAAAAAAGAAAAGAAAAAAGCTAATATTTTGTATTAAAATATCATGTGTATTGATATTTTTTTTACCCATGTTGTCTCCCTCTAGAATCTGGCTTTGATCAACTTTGAAATTTTGAGGAGCTTTCAAATTTGGTATAGAGACATTGTATAACTGGTCCAGTGGGAGAATCAGTTGCTGGTTGCCTGTTTAAAAAGGAAGGAAAAAGCAAGTACCTGTGGTGACAATTTTGCTTGTGCTGGCTGCCATATTAAGCACATACTAAGGATCTAGTTGGCCTGAAAAGTGAATGAAACCCTTTTAGGTGGCGCTTTGGGTTTTTTGTCTCTACTAAGCTTTTAATGTGTTAGAAGAGCAGTCTGTCTTAAAAGATAATAGTAAGAATAAATTGAAGAGTCACAGTTGGCATGACTGTAATACTTCACTGAAAAAAGAAATGTGGTATCTAAGAGTAGTTGAGAACAAGTGGAGGGGTGGGGCAAGACCTTGGGAATTCCTCCTGTTTAGAAACTTTGGTTTAAGTGAAAATCTTAGTAAAATCCATCATGGGTGTGTGCAGATGCCTGTTCAAGACTATGTAGCCTTCAGAAGAATGTATAGTTGTCTTAGACTGAACTATTTTTATTATATCCTGTAAAGTAGACAAAGGTGCAAGAAGTCCTATTTTTGAAAATAGAGGCTTGTTTTAACATGGTAAGTTCACCTGGTTTTTGAGAACATCAGATATCAGTTACTATTTTGGTTATATGTCCTTCTGAATTAACAAAAGCAGCAGAAAGTTGTGGAAAGAAGTGCCATCCAAGCACTGAGCTACTACTGAATTTGTGCAGTGATTTTTATTTTTTTTAGGTTTTTGTTTTATAAAGAAATCTCTTTTGATACCACTGAAGTGTTCCGTATACACTAGTGCTGTTTCTGTAGGAAGATGTACAATAATTAATTCTGTGTGAAATCCCCATGCCCATTGTCACACTTTTAACTGGCTATTCCAGTTTTCATATGCAGGCTGCTTGCATAATTGAATTGCTGGTATTCTTCATCCTTTCCCCTCAACCTTATGGCTTGTTGGTGGTGGCTTTTTCTATCTCCTTTCCCTTACTGAGCAGTCCTCTGCTGAGAAGATGGGTGCCTAAGCGCAGTGACTGGTGAAGTTCTAAAGGCCTGTATCACTTGTGCCCTCTTTTCTCACAGCTGCTGGAGGTGGGACTGTTATCTGTAGAGTTTCTGGGCCCTGTCCCACCTGTTTCATCAATCTGTCTTCAAATATACTGGTATTACAGTTCCCATTGTCAGAGAAACCTGTACCTCTGTAGAGGGCTTTAACAAGATGTTAGTCTACCTGACTTTAAGGGATAATGCCTTATTTTTAGTGTGAACCTGCCTCCCCTTAGCCAAAATGCTTCTCTATAGCTAAAGCTGTTGGCAGAATGGAGAGAAATAAAAAGCTTGGCCAAGATGGATTACAATAAAATGTTTAGAAGGGGGACAAAATCTTACTTGCAGTTGTGCCTTTTTTGTCCTGTTTTTCTCATACTTAATATTCCTACTCTCTCGATAGCTTGAACTGGAAAACTTCTGCCATGTGATATCTTCCTGTGATCTTGCAGGAATTTCACAGCTGTGTGCTCTTGACTTGCTGTGTCTCTCCTACTGCATGTGTTTCTAATAGCTTTTCTCAGATGACTATAGTTGGTAGCCCTAGGAGTGGTAGCCCCACCCCAGTGCACTGGCCTAAGCTGCACTGTCACACACTTTTTAACAGAACATTAATGCAGGTTTATACAGCAGATAGGAAACAAATTCCATCGTAGCCTAACTGTGAATGGCTCAAGCAGTAACTGCTTCAGTGGACTGGGGTAGAAGATGAGAATACTATGTTCTTGTTTCCTGATACTGAGATGTGCCTGCATTGATCAGTCATCAAGCTGCTTTGGGGGTGCAGGGAGAGCAGGACGTGAGCCTCTTTCCTTTGCTGTGTATATCAGGGGAATCATAAAATCTTGACCTGTAAACAGGAGAACTAAGTGGAGGGGAAATAGTAAAGATAGAACCAATATCTTCAAGGCACTCAGTAAAAATTCCTGATAGCTCTAGGTTTGGTTTGGCAGCAACATCTGGAAACTTGAATCAAACAGGAAAACAAAACCACACAAACAAACCCAAAATCCCAAACAACCCTAAAAGGAGTAATAGAGTTGAAGGTGCACTGCACTCCCTCACACACATGCACACACAGGAGCTGTAATTCCTAACTCCTGTGACTTCTTCCTGTAGTCAAGAAGGAAACTCTTGTTCAGTCCATAAGCAGCATGTCAGGGTAAAGCAACAAGCATGTTGTGTGTTTTTTTTGGTTGGGTTTTGGTTTTGTCTGTCTCTGTCCTGTTACCCCCCTGGTCTCCTTTTACTCTTGGGCCGTGGCTGTCACTAAGACCCCATTCAAGAAAGATGTAGATAAGCTTGGGAGAAAATGTCCGAGAGCAGAAATGGGTGGAAGGAGGATTCTTTTTGTAAGGGTAAGCTTAAACAATATATTCTTACATTCAGGTGGATGCTATGGAGATAATTAAAAATCATGTAGTAATTATATCTCAATAGCTATTTCCTGCATTATTTCCCCAAGTATACAACTGGAAGGTAGACAGAAAAGATGAAATTTCATTAACTGTCTACTCATAGCTGCTACCTTCTTTTAACTATCCTGGATGGTGGGATCCTACAAGAAAGGAAAATCAAGGACTTTTTTAGATCTTTGCGTCAGGAGGAAACACTGCAACAGATTAGCAGCAAGAGTTGTGGCAAATGGCTAATTCAACTATTTTTGTGGCATCTAACTTGAACTAGATGTTGCTGATTCCCGCTTCATTGCTGTACCTGTCCTCCCATTCTTTGATTTCCTTCTGTTCCTGTGGTCTCTTGTCTGTTTCATATGGTGCATGAGGTTAAATATTGATAGAATATTTAGGTATAATAATTTCTGATAGAATCAAGCTGTATTTCATAGATCTTTGGTAAAGCAGACCCTGTGCTTTCAGGGAAGAAAGCAACCTCAGCTGATGCTTTGTAGTGAGTTAGTGAAATGGGTCATCAGAGTAAAAACAGAATTTAGTGATATTCTGCCTGGTTTAGAAGCCCCAGAACTACTTGATGGGAAACAGAATATTTAGGGCCAATATTACATATGTGATTTATTCTCACTTATATGGCTCTACTATTCTCATGTATATGGCTTTATTCTCACTTTAGCTACTATCTGAGGTGTGCAGTTCTGTCCTTAGGACTTTGTGTATGCAAAGGCCTGTGGCTGGTAGGTGATTGAAGAAGTGATCCAGAAATAGTTAGCTAGTCTAGGAGCTGGCACTTTATCTCCCAGCCTTTTCCTACAACCTTTTTTCACAGGCTATTATTTCCACCTATTGAAGTTGTTGAGACATGGCCAAACAATGAAAATTTCTTACTGGATATTTTCTTTTTTCCTCTTGGCCACTGCTTCCCACAATCTATGTAATGCTTCCCAAACAAATGGCAGTATTTAACCTTTATGCCTTCAACTTGTAGCCTGGTATGCTTAATTTACTGTGGAAGTATTGATGTTACTAATAATTCAGAAAGGTTTCCCACAGTTTTGATAATTCTTTGGTATGCAAAGGTGCAAGCCTTGTTCTGGACTACTAAAAGTATAAGTATTGTTCATAAAGGGAGGGAAAAGCTTCATTGAAATGGTTACTAAAAAGCAAAATTGTTTCACATTTAATAACATTATAAGGTTGGTGTTTTCCATCTTATGACCAGCAGTATCAGCTACTTCTGCTAGAACAAAAATTGGAGGTAAAGGGAGAAACTGACTTTGAGAGCAGCCCCACTGGAAGGGGCTGAACATGCATCGGCAGTGTGACAGCAGCAACGGATGGCAACAGCATTCCGTGCTGCATTACCAGGAGCAGAGCTGGGAGATTGAGGCAAGAGATTCCATTTGCTTCATATCCCCAGAAGAATAGGTGGTGCAGCCTCTCAAATTTTTCAAGACCTAACTGTATAAATCTGTTTTACTAAAATATGTTCCAATTCTAAAATTAACTATCTTTAGAATTTAAAATCAAAACTGCATGCAGGGATTTACTGATGACCTGGAATCGAAAGAAGTTGGTATGCATCTTGAATAGTCTTGCACAGTTTCATGCTATATCAGTCCTATTAATTTAAATAAGTTCAATTGGAGAAATTTATATGCAGAGAGAAAGGTTTTCTAAATTATCTGATAAAATGAATGGAAATTACAAGGGTCTTTGTTGCAGCTGCAGATTGTGAGTAATCTCCAGAGAACTCTGCTTCAACTGACTGAAAATTAATGGGCTTAATGACGTCTGCTTGTCTTAAGAGGATTTAAACTATAAAAGTTTTTCTGTCATCCTATTTCTGGTTTTAATATTGAGAGAAGTAGCATTTCCCTGTGTTCAGGAGCTGCTACATCTGTGTTCACTTGTATCCCAGCAGGTAGATGGTCATTTCTAGTTTTTTCCAGAGTAAGTAGTTAACATGATTTGACAGGAATTAATGGAGAGATGCCATAATTCCATGTACAGGATTTTCTAGAAAGAGCAGTTCTCACAGGTATTAACCAAAAATAACATCATGAAAACTCCCTGAAAATTGAAAGATTAGGTAGAATTAGGAATATGAAGTGCAAAAAAACAAGGAAAAGCTCAAGTGCTCAAGATATCTATGATCATGTTGCATAATTCTGCCTAATTATGTTCTTGCAAATAGTCACTGATATGTACCTGCAAAATACCTGATCTACCAAAATCTTCCTGTGCAGTTTACAACAGATTAATTTACCCTTGATCCTGTGGAATCATAGAGTTGTAGAATGGTTTGGGTTGGAAAGGACCTTAAGATTTTCTAGTTCCAACCCCCCTGCCATGGGCAGGGATGCCTCCCACTAGACAATGTTGCCCAAGGCTCTGTCTGACCTGGCCTTGAACACTGTGAGGGAAGAAGCATTTACTGCTTTGTTGGGCAGCCTGTTCCAGTGCCTCACCACCCTTACAGTAAAGAACTTCCTCTTTATATCCAATCTAAACTTCCCCTGTTTAAGTCTGAACCCATTTCCCCTTGTCCTATCACTACAGTCCCTAATGAAGAGTCTGTCCCCAGCATCCCTATAGGCCCCCTTCAGATACTGGAAGGCTGCTGTGAGGTCTCCACACAGCCTTCTCTTCTCCAGGCTGAACAGCCCCAACTTCCTCATCCTATCTTCATATGGGAGGTGATCCAGTCCCCTGATCATCCTCACGGCCCTCCTCAGGACTTGCTCCAAAAGCTCCATGTCTGTCTTATGTTGAAGACATCAGAATTGCACACAGTATCTGTGTATGTATACACAGTATGTATGGGCAAAGGAACAGAGAATAAGATGCTGTTTGATATCAGATGCCTGGTTTTGAGACTATTGTACAGTGAAATTTGTTTTTGACAGCTGTAGGATGCCTGATTTTAAGTTGATGTAAATCCTACATATCCATGGTACTATAAACAGAACAAGGTGTACCAAGAAGCTACCAATCAGTTGGGATCAAAAAGGATCTCATTTTGTGTATCAGTTATTTGGTTAGAGGTATTTTTGGATTCACCAAGCAATCTTTGTTAATGCTGTTTCATATAAAAATATTTGTCTTAAGATTGACAGTGAAAAAAATGATGGTAGTTAAAGCTAGAAAGACAGCATGCTACAGGAGGAACATATGTGCTTCATGACCTGATGAAGTTGACACTAATTCAATAGCTATCTGCGTCTTCTCCAGCAGTATTGATCTGTGAGATATATCTGCCTCTTTCAAAAGTAAAGTTATAGTAATGTATAGGAGAAGTCGCAGTATGTAAGCAAAGTAGATTTACAACAAATCCTTCAACTTGAATCTGGAAGTGGTATTAGAAGTAAAATAGGGGGAGGTTGTACAGTACCAACTTTCTATAGCTTAACATAAGAGACATTATTTGTATCTTCTGTTGTTATTGTTGCTGCGTATGTTGTGTGTTACAATTACTGTCACAATTCTTTGTTTCTTGTCTTTTCTACTTCAGTAATCTTGCACTCAGACATGTTCACCTGCTACCTTCATACTAATGATTTAAAGGCTTTATCCTTCTGTGCTAGAGCTGACTGTTTCTGACCAGAATCCAGTCTTGACAGTTGATAGTCTTGATGTAACACCGCTGATATCCATGTGTTTAATATCTGTAATCATCCTTCCTAGAGCTTTACTTTTATTTATTTAATTTTTAATACAGCCATCCTCCCTGTCAGTCTGGCCTCAAAAATAGATTCTTGCATCCATACTGGATCTGAATATTCTGAAGCTTTCTGCTTAACAAATCCTTTCCACTGCATTAAATATAAAGGCCTTGTCTTTCAGTGCTCAAAAAAAAAAAAAAGAACCTTTGTTCTCCCTCCTGTTCTTCATCTTGTACATGTATGTAATCTCATGTTTTTTGACATGATCATGCTAAGTAACAATTGCTATCTATGCTTGCAGCTTCTTGTGATGCTTGATGATGTCTCGTTGTGTCCTTCATGCTGCATTGTCTTTCTGTAATGCCTGGCTTGCCCCCTCTTGTGCTTTCATGGTAAGTTTTCTTGCAAGTGGAGCGTCTCAGAACCATTACTTAACTTGGAAATAGAAGCAAAAAAATTACCAAGTGCTAGGGATTTACTTTTTAATCTTTAGTGGGAGAAAAAAAAATCTAGTTATTGAGCTTTAGTTTGATTGTTGCCTAAAAGAAATAATTTAATAGCGATAATTTTAGCTTTATAATAATTTTCAAATGAAATTTAGGCAGTTCTAATCAATGGTCAATATAAATATTCTTATCAAAGATATTATGGTTCTTTCTGTTATTTCTTCTAGAGACCCTACCTGTTTGATTCTCAATCATGAAAATGCATCTGTTCACACCGAATCAATGTGAAGATCAGAATAATATATAATTCCAGGTGACAATGTCTTTTATACTTTGTAGCTTTAAGAAGTGTTAAGGAATCTTGACTACATTTCCTTTGTATTATGCAATATCAGCAAAACAGCTTTTCAAAGGGCAAATTCATGCATTTCATTCAGTAAAATTACTCTTGATGCAGTGAAGTCTTTTTACTTGCCCAATGCCATTTATGAAATTTGCTGGCAAATTCAAGTTAAGCACCCTTCTACAGAGCTTGCCTTGTTTTTCATTTCATGGAGCTTTAAGTGTATAACTTTCCCCTTCAGAGCAACAGGAATTTGATATTTTCCATTTGCTGTTAGATGTTACACAGCATGGATGCGTGCTGTATTGCTGCTTTTCTAAGCAATGTGTCATTTGCTAGAGACACTGAGCAACAGCACCTATACATGTAGCTGAAGCTGTCAAATAGATGACACAGATTAGTTCTGCCACATGCTTTTTTTTTTTTTTTTTTTTGTAATAAACACTTAGTTTCTTTTTTTTTTTTACTATGGGGTGTGTGGAAGAAAATTCATGTGACAGTGGAAAACCAGGCACCATGGGATTTACCCCTTGCTCTATATGCAATCAAGTATAGCACTTTAGTTTTCAAATTCACAGTTTATGTATCTTCATTTAAAAATCCTTAGTAAACTTGCTAGTATCAGTAACTTTGTTCCTCTGGTTTTATTTGTTGTTTTTTTCATAATTGCACTTTTTATTTATTTTTTTTTTATTTCCCCAGAATTGATCATCTCTGATGAAAGGCACAGAACAGTTTGCATTAAAGCGATTAACACCTTGAAACTGTCTTCTGCAAAATCAGCCATCCCATCCTCCCAAGAGCCTATTTTGCAGAGCTACCACTCAGTGTGAAAATACCTTCCCTTCTGACAAAGGTCATTTGTAACACTGCAGCACACACTAAAAGAGCGTGTGCTGGGTGTTGAGAAAACTGGGTATATATCTTTTGAGATAGCATGCCAACTCTTTGTGACTTTGGTTTCTCATTACTTGAACAAACCCCTGTGTGCTAAGGCCCCTCTACTCTGGAGAACCTTGCAAACATGCTTTCTCTCCGTGGAGGTAGCAGATACATAGGCACTTTAAATCAAAAAAAGAAAAAAGAGGCAAACCTGAATCTAGAATATAAATGTATGATCCTGTGTTTCCTATTTTGACTTGTTAAACTGTGCAAGAACATGGCCTTTGTAGCCACTTATGGAGCTAAGCAAGAAGTTAAGAAGAAATAAACAATTTGCTGTTGCTCTGTTTTTATATTAGACTGTGGGACAGCACAAATAGTTGCCACTACTGGTGACACACTGTGTCTGGGTATAGTCATAAAGATGATAGTAAACTCTTTAATGCTTTTAGTACTGTAAGTTTCTACATTTTTGTAGTAGTTTCAGGAACAAAATAGTAGTTCAGGGGAAATTCCATTCACTAGTGCGTTATATAGGATCAGCCTGAATAAAGCTTGGTTGGCATGTTCAAGCCACTTCCTCGGGTTTTTTTTAGTAAAGGTATGATACAACCCAAATAATTTTTTTTCCATTCATCTCAGACTGAGTAATTCTAGTACTAATGCACAGATTAAGGATGTCTATATTTTGTGTTCCTAAATTCCAAAAGACATTCAGGGCTTAAATGATACACCCATGTTGACGTAAGACTGTCACTGACCTAGTGAACACCTACCAGACAGTATCTATCCTGCTACAATTACTGAAAGCAATTAAAAGTCTTTATATTTGCATTAATAATACATTTCACATCAGGTATTGTATTTATTTGTTTATTTTAACTTATACACATATGCCATTTGGCAGTTCTTTCTGAAGACTTTTATGGTCTAAGGAAAAGCCCACATAACTTCTAGCCTATTCCTACAAGCACACAGTAAGCTAAACATATTGCCTGTTTCCTTGGAAGCCAATAGTTGTTAATGGGAGATAACTGCATGAAGAATGTGTATTTACAGTGGTTATACAAGGAGTAATGGTGATTGTTCAACTTCTATTGCCATGAAATGTCCATGTGAGCTATAGCATCTTAGTCTTAATAGTGACCAAAAGACATTCAGTTCTTCTAAAAGCATGTTAACAAATGGCCTGATGTTTTTGTAGAATCACCTACAGAAGTAAAAATGCTATGTAAATGATTCTGCTAGCATGTAGCTTCTTAGTCTGTCAGAAAACTGTAAAACTAGATCCAGTGGGTGAATGATTAAACTAGATTAATTCAAATTATGATTTAAATTCTCAAGGAAAATATACTTAGAGCATTCACTGCTTGCAGTCTTCATATAAGCTATAAATTGCTACTTATAAAGGAGGTGTAAGAGAACACAGATATAAAAAAGGGTGTATTTATCTATAAATTTTAAATCTAGGGAGGGTGATATTACTGAGCAATAGTAAATTGAAAACCTTGAAGAGAAATGAATAGCTGAAAAAGAAGGTTTTAAAGAATAATGGCATGAGCTGAAAAAATAAATGAACAAAACACCACAGAAACTAAACAAAATTGGTTTTGTATTTGCTGTGAAATTCTTTCTTGAAATTAAAACAATAAATGCAGTTCTCTGCTTAGGGTATTTTTACTGCTGGCTGCTGCCTTGAGAATTCCAGGTGCCAGCCTTATTTGACCACAAACCAAACAGAAGCCTCACCTTTTTGCTCTACTGCATAGGAAGAATAACATGAAGTTAAGAGAAACGTGAAGTCTTAAAACCTCTGGCTGGGTTACATTCTCACTTGGTTTTTGTTTAGTTGTTTTTTGTTTGTTTGTTTGTTTGTTTGTTTTTTTGTGTGTGTGTGGTTTTTTGTGGGGTTTTTTTGTGGTTTTATTTTCTTTTTCTAAGTAAAATGTCTATTGATATTTTTACAGAGTTACAGAATTTTATTTATCCTTCTGCTCTGTACAGCTTCTAATGTGTAAGGTTTTCCAGCCAAATAGAATATAGATATCATGTCCTCTGACACACGCACCTTGAAATTCCTAGAAGTATAAAGTCATTTACTTACTGGACACAAAAATAGCTCTTCTTCAGATATAGTACTTCCTGCAAGTTCTTATTGTCACATACTTGTTCTGATAGCTGTTGTATTAAGCACATCATTCAAATTGCCTAAATATCTATGTAAATTGTAAGTTTTGAGATAGTTCTGACGTTATTGAAGATTCTTTGCTTTATACTTGCTGTTTCTTTGACTAAAAATTACTGTCTGTATGAATGACACATTCTACATTATTTTTATTTCTACTGAAAGTAGAAAGTATTAATGTAAAAGAAAATAATACAGTCATTATTTGATCAACAGGTTGTTATTTAAAAATCTAGGGTATGGCTTAAGAATAGAGCAGAGGATTGTAAATGGCAAAACCTGTATTTTATTTCTGAATCATTTTGTTGTATCAACAAACAGGATTTAAATACCTTAAGTAGCTACAGGTGTGTCAGCTGCAACATTTGTTTTGTAGTGCTACTTTCTGAGAGACTTTTCAAAGAAGCTCCTTAGAAGTTGATTC
>JAOEHX010008100.1:7794-19642 GCA_025448015.1 Bolborhynchus lineola
GGTGCCCAGAGGAGCTGTGGCTGCCCCATCCCTGCAGTGTTCAAGGCCAGGTTGGACACAGGGGCTTGGAGCAACTGTTCTATGGAAGGTGTCCCTGCCCGTGGCAGGGGTTGGAACTGGATGAGCTTTAAGGTCCCTTCCAACCCAAACCATTCCAAGATTTAGTGATTCTGTGTTTATCAGTTCTCCTCAGAAGTTCCAAACATATTTCTTCATCTCCACCATAGCTGGCT
The DNA here is from genome assembly GCA_025448015.1 of Bolborhynchus lineola. NCBI lineage: Eukaryota > Metazoa > Chordata > Aves > Psittaciformes > Psittacidae > Bolborhynchus > Bolborhynchus lineola. The sequence continues at coordinate 8,028 of JAOEHX010008100.1, forward strand.
TTGCAAGATGCTATGTGGCATGCTCTGGTGCAGTTTTACTCCACTTCATCTGGACAGACATAAATAGAAGGATCATAGTTTTTAGTCATAGCTGAAAATGGGCATCAGAGGTGGAGATGGGAGTTGAGATTTTCTAGGAGAAAACCACATAGATTAAAGTTAGGTATCCCTCACTCTAGTTAACTTTGCTGTTGGTGCATAAGAGCCTCTTAAACATGGAGCCTTGTTTTGGTTTTGTTTTAAAGTGGAATGTTTTTAAAATTTAGGATCTTTTCCTGCCTCTATATAGCTACAGAGCGAGTTTTCTATCACTGTGTCAGGGAATAAATTTTCACTTTCTAAACACTGTACGTGTTAATTTATGTACAATTATGTTATCAGACACAGAGCAGAGGTGAAAGTTGCTTTATCACTGCAAGAATATAGTTGTGAGATTACCAGTATCCTGATTGTATTTCTTTAAATATCTGATGCTGAATTTATGCTGCCTTCTGATTCAATTAGAAATTATTTGATGTATAAAATTACAGTGGGTTTGATGACTTTAGTTCTCTGCTGTGAGCAGATATTCCATTCACAAGTATTCATATTATTTGTGCATTTTTTATACGTCTCACATAGAATTAACTTAGTGGAATATCTTCAATTTGAGTGCTTCAGTCCCATCAGTCTGCAGGCCACAACTTTTGGTTCAGATGTGGGAGGGCAAAACCTGAATAAATAAACCAAAATAAATCCTCTGTCCCCAGATCTTGGCCACCCTGCCTCTTAGCCAAGTACTCCATGCAGTCAAGAGGTTTCACTGCTGCTTCTCCTCCTCTCTTGGGCATATGGTGCAGGTAAGAGAAGGAGCCTGCACATATTGTTTCTGTTTGTGGAGGAAGTACACCCTGCACTTTCCTTGGACATAAATTCCAAAATGGTATGTCATTAATCAGGTGCAGAATCTGGAAAAATCATACAGAGACTTTGTGTCTCGTATTCAAAGCAGCAACTTATGGCTGGTTAGTTTGTTTATTGAAAATGTTTTATTAACACCGTACCTTGCAGCATGTGAAGAATAGGACAAAATGAGATTACTTCTCCATCCACCTCCAGCTCAGATTTTCTGCATAAGCAGTTTGGATCATGAACTGTAAAAATGCATGTGTCGGTGCCACAGCCTACATGGAGCATAAGTCTCTCAGATCATGGGGAATGGTAAAAGAGAGTACCAGGTATTTCCAGACTTAAAAGGGTTCCTCACATAAATCTGAGTCAAAGATTAAACTCAAGCTTCATAAAGCTCACCTGGCTTTCTCTGTAGTGCTATGAAACAGCACCTTGGCTTCAAAGTATTTGGCTTTGGATCATGCGCGGGTGCTTTGCGGCAGAGATGCTGGAGAAAGTCTCACCCAGTTCGGCATCATCCCAGTGCTTCAGAGCAAGGCAGCAGCCCCCCAGACACACACACACACACACACACACACACATGAATGCAGGAGCCCTCATTTTTCCTACACTGATAATTGCCTCTTAACATAATGCAAACTGAAACCCCTTTCCTAATGCTAGAGCCCCGGTGCACAAAGATTTTCTTGCTCCATTAAAAAGACAATTTTGCTCATGCAGTAATGGAAAACGTCAAACTCAAATAGGAAAGTGGGTGCCTCTAAGTATTTCATATTTTACAGGAATATGTTTCAAATGAAATACTGCCTGACAGATAAATTACATTGGCTTTGCGTATGTACCCGGCTGATTTAGTGCTACCAGCAGTGCAGATGGTTGGCGACAACTTTGTAGGTGCTTAAACATCTTAGTACATGAATGCAATTTTTGCACTAATGCAAAACACTTGTGGAATGACCCCTACTATGTAATGTTTTCCACTGAGAGAACTGATTTGGACTTACAGAGAAAAAAAGTAATATACAAATTACTTCTGGTAACCTGTAGCCTTTAAAAAGAAAAGAAATGCAATTATATCTGCTCTCTGCAACCACAGTTTAATGAAAACAGAAGTCTGAAATGGTCTTTCTAAGTTTCAGAACTTACAACAGGTCCCTACTTATTAACAGAGCAGTTGTACTAGCAATTTGTTTTTTGTAATTATGCTATTTGTGGTCTACACAGTTTTCAAATAGTGATGCAGAAAGGACAGCTGGAAAAACTGCTCGTTGCTTACCTAATCCCCAGTGAGAATAAAAATAGATAACAGTAGATGAGACTGTATGTAGGAAGCTAAATTAACAGCCAAAGCTGATATTTTTTTTTTAAAGACACAGTATACTTCAATGTATGCATTAAAAGATGGAGATGAAATGTATTAAATATCAGTAGGAATACTCGTCCCTTTGATTATATGAATGAGGAGCAGAGCTCATTCCTTGGCTTAAAACACCCCAGTCTCATAGAAAGCAAATAATGAGCTTGACCACAAAACGATGATCTTTTCCACAAAAAAGTAAACATGGAGGCAAAATGGTTGCTCATGGAGTAACACTGATTGTCCTTTCTTGGTTTATGTTTATTCTCAAAAGGAACTGCAGAGATTTGTGTTTAAAAGGTGATTTAAATAGGCTTCAAAGACGGTCACTTGTCTAGTAGCAGAGTTTTACCTGGCAACGAGGAGCTGTGCACACATCCTGGCTTGAGATGGGGAGGCTGAGTCTCATGGGAGGCCTGGAAATATTCAGTACTGAAGAAACCCAGCCAGCTTTAGGAGGTCTGGAAATCTATATGTTCCAGCTTGAGGCTTGCACAGCCACACAATCAGTCTTTGCTCGAATATATCCTTCCTTTGGTTTTCTGAGCACAATTTCCTTAATTTCATTTTAATTTGTAGGAACTGTGTTGGCACTTGCCATCAGTATCTAAATCTCTTCAAAGCTTTGGTGTTGAAGGACAGAGGCCACCTGTAGCTGCATGCTGTGGCTGCACCTTCCATCCATGAATCAAGGGCCACCAAGGCTTTGAGATTTTAGATTAACAAGGATTTTACCTGCATCTGCGTAACTAACAAGCGAGCCGGGCTACTGGCGGGTATCAATCAGCATTTCATTATGCCATTTTGCATTACCTGAGGATGTGACCTGCACTATTCCCTCCTGCAAAGCAACATCTCGTAGCTGTCATTTCACTGCAGTTATAAAGGTAAATGCATGATGGAGCTGGGAGCCAGCATTTGCTCAGGGAAGCTCGCAGGAGCAGCGGGCAGCTCCCAGCCCTGCGCCCACAGCTTCCCTACTTGCCACGGAGGAAAGCAAACCCTCAGAGCATGTGAACTTCATTCCCTGGCATCCATTTTCTTCCTGAATATTCCTCTCAGACCTGGGAGTGAAGAGCTGGGCTGCAGAAAATCCACATGCGTAAAGCACAACCAACAGGAAATTCACACTTTACCATAAGCAGGAGCCAAGTGAGATCATTGGGTCACCAGCTCATGCTCTGGCTGCAGCGCGGGGGTAGCAGGGTTGTGTGAGGCAAATTTAGGGTCAAACCAGTCCAAGGGCTGTGTTTAAGATCCTGATCTGGAACAAACTGAAACCGAAGGAAGGGCTCACCCTGCTTTAAAGGAAGACCCCAAAACAGTGCTTTTAAGTGTATTATTTTCTGAATGTGTCCAAAAGACCAGTGAGAGCAGCCGCATTAGGAGATGATTCCTTGCAGGTCTGCAGTGGTTTTCTCTGTTTCCAGGTACTTTGAGAAGAACGTACAGACTAACCTGTTAGCTGCAGTTTTATACCCCCAGCTTTCTCTAACCAAATGCATCCATTCCTCTTTATCCTAATAGTTAATGAACAGTCTGCTAAAACAAATAAAGCCCCTCCACTTCCCTAGAGATGGGGAGAGACTACTTGCTCCTAATCTGTAAAATTTGGCTGTGTGGAAAAGGGGTCTTTTGTGGTTGAACTTTTCTTAGTATTGAGGGAGGCAATATAAAGTGCATTGCATTTTCCTTGAGGACTCAGTTTGCTGTATCTGAGGCCAGGTAAGAAAAGAACAAGAGGAAAGCCACTTGATTTTATGCCTGGAGCAAAGCAAAGTGGTTCAAGGCCAGAGTAAACATGAAGCAAATGAAAATAAAAAGAGGGAGAGAAGAGAGGTGCTGTGATTTAGCAATGAGCAGAGCTTGGAAGAGCCAGAGGCTCAGTTGCCTCCCCCTGGGGATGCCTGGGCTGCTGTACCTGCTGGCGCTGCCCATCTTCCCAGCTCCAGGCAGAGCTGTATCCTCAGCCAATTTGCATCTATTCCAGGGATGCTCCATCACAGGTCGTTTCCAGCTCTGTCCCACTACACCGTGCTGGTAGTATCTTGGGTGTTTCTGATCACCTCCACAGACTTGGTGCTGTTCCACCTCTCGGTCTGGTTCCAGATGGCAGGATGAGGTTTCCTTGGTTTGATCTGTACTGCAGCAGGCTTCTAAACAGTGTTTTGTTGTGACTGTTTCCAGCCCTGAGCTGAGCTCTGCTCTCAGAAAGATCACTGCTCAGAAAAGCAACCAACACCCTCCACACACACAAACCTGTTGAGAATTGAATGTAAATGGCTTAGGGGAGGATATATTTGAGGTTTGGTTTCATGTCTGCATCTTATGGAGATATGTCTGATACTGAGATATCTGAGTCAGACATGCTGGAGATACTCAGACTTTCCCTGGACAAGACAAGCTGATCGAGTTGGATCTGTTGACAGCAAGAGGTGGGACTGTACGAACTCTAGACATCCCCTCCAATAAGACCAGCAAAACCTAAAAATCCAGTATTGATAGACTTAAAACTGACTTGTGAGATATGAACTTTAAGATATACCTTATCCTGGCAGGTATAAGCAAAGCTATAGATTATGCACAGCAACAGAAAGTCCCCCAAGGGCAATCTTATTTTGGATATTTAGCCCACCAAGCTGAACTATGAAGGACACTTGGGGTAAAAAATCCCCAAAACAACAAATAACATACCCTTCTTTCCTCTGAACTAGCATGGCTAGAAAAGAAACAGTCAATAGTCATAGAGGATCATAGCTCCAGAAGAAAGGCAGTCTGGATACTCAAAGTGAAAAGGATTTTCAGGATTAAAGACTTATTTCTTATTTCCTCCTTTCTTGCAGATCCCCCCAGGAAGGGGGATGGGAAACAAAGGTGGCTTCTCCCTCATTCTGGAAAAGGAACGGGACAAGGTGTGATCACTGCTGAAGATTCAGCCTACGGAATCTGTGCACAACCCAAATGCTGCAGTTGGGCACCAGGATAATTTTCAGGGAAGCCCTTCTCTTGCAGGATTAACCATATTTCTTACTTCCCTGCTGAGGCCTCTAGACTGTGATGCTGCAAGTTTGCTAAACATAATTTGACAGCAGAGTCCCGCAATGCAGACAGAGATTGTACTAAAGAGATGGGGGACATTCTCCATGTTATCAACACTATTGTAGAAACAAAAAGCAACATTACTCTTGGTTTAATATCACTACTTGGGTGTAAGGAGCCTTGGGAGAATTTAATGGAGCACCAACTACACTTCTTTTACTCACAGCCAACTCACACTGGACCTGCTCTGAGCAGGAGGTGGGACTCCATTTGCTTCCCAACCCAAACCACCCCAGCTTTCCATTTCTCCTGCTGTCTGCCCCCAGCATTTCAGTTGTTCTGGCTTTCATCTTTACATCAGAGGTCCTCAAGGCTGCAGGGCAGGAGTGTTGCAGTGGTTGTGGTGTAGGGCATATGCTCTGCAGACATTTCTAAGCAGAGCTCAGTTGTCTGCCTCCTAGAGACTTTCTTCTCCTTTGCTTTCATGCTGTTTCTTCTGTCCATCTTCTCAGCAGTCAGGATATAGAGTTTTGACCCTCCGTCAACCCATGTGTGCAATGAAAAGCAGGAGAAGTCAGGATGAGAAACACCTTCCCTCTTTACTCTAAGCCCAGGCTTTGTAGGGAAAGCCAGACTCAAACCCAGGTGTGATCCTCACCCACACGAGTTCATAGTCATAAACATCTTTAAGGAAACGTTGAGCAGGAATAGTCTGTGTGGCCAAGCTATGCAGGGAGCCCCGTTACACCCTATGGGGGGCTCAGCACTCTCCACCTGTTGCCTGGCTCAGATCCCAGTGTGCTGGTGAGTAGGGAGCAGTGGGTTGGGTTGTGCTCAGCATTTCTCATAGCGAATCCCTGCGGTGCTGGCACAGTCAGAGCCCTGTCCCTGCGGCAGGGACTGCTACCCCAGCAAAATTAAAGAGATCAGATTTACAAGGAGGATAAAGCCGAAGCATCCCCTGAGGCAACACGCCTGCTGCCACCTTGGAAAGGGCTTGGGGACTGCGATGAGCTCTGCAGCTATTCTGTGGGGATGCTGCTAGTGCCCTTGGAGGTTCCCCCCCCCTTTCCCTATGGAGGAGCAGTGTGCCATCTCCCCCAAACGCAGCCGAGCTGGCAAGCGTGATGCCAGCCGCTGTGTGCCAGCTCTGCAGGGCTGTGTGTGCCACTTGTGATGCATCTGCAGAAGGCAGCACGTGCCAGCGGCTGTGCACAGGGTGGGCTGTGCCCAGGAGTCCAGAGCATGATTAAAAAACTCCCCCAAAACCACCCAAAAACCCACCATGTTTTTTCTTGCTACCCTGAGTTTTCCCTCTTCAGTTTAAAATTCTTTGTTGGCTTTAGTCAAACCCAGGTGAGATTCATGAATTTGGTCAATTTAGGGATTTTTCTGGGGGAAAAAAGTACTGCAGGTATTTTTATTATTTTTTTTAACCAAAGGAGGAGGAAGAAAAAAAACAAAACAAAAAAAGGGAGGGTTTTGCAAGCAGGTTTTCCCAGGTTCTCATAGCTCTACATTATGTGCCTCTGTGACTGGAGCAGGCTCCAGGCCTGACTTCCAAACGACCTGGAAGTGGTCCTAAACCAATGTGGCCTCAGGCAAGTGGGAGCTCAGCTCTGTGGATGGCTGAAGCACTGGAGGAGACAGACAGGAATCCCGAATTGCAAAGGCTGCTTCACCTCCAAAAGGCAGAAAAACTCACAAACTCCAGGCTTGTCATTTTAAAGGTGTTTAGCACGTTGTTTTGTTGGGAATGTCTAAGTAAGACTCAGCTTAAAGCCCTTACTGAAAGGAAAAAAATAAGTGAAGTTATTCTATCATCTTGTTATCTCTGTGAAAGAAAAAAAACACGGGTAAATACACCACAATTGCTTTTTACCTTCCCATTACTCCAAATATTGAATCTAGGCTTGGTTGAGTCCCAGATGGTGAAGCATTTAACTTCATTTTCTAACCTCTTTTGGGGCTCAGTTTAATTTATTAACAGGTTACTCTCCGGACAGATCACACGACACGTAAGTGTAAATTGAACCAGGTATATCCGTGATTTACTAACTGGGTGACTTGCAAGCTCAGAAATAGCAGTCTTCTCGTACATGCTGCAGCTGGGCAGGAGTTGTGTGTGTTGGATGCCTGTGGAGAAGGCAGGGATTGAGTCTGAAATCTTAAGGCTTTCCTTGCCTGCAGTGGTAGTGGAATCTTACAGCTTCTTGTTACCTCTCCTCTGAGCTGTACAAGCAGCAAGCTCAGGTTTCATCTCCATTCCCAGCCTTAGCCTTGCCCTGGAGGTGAATTTCTTCAGTAGTCACTGTGATAAACTCCAAGCTCAGAGCAAGCTGTATGTCCACTTCTGCTGCAGTAATGCTGCATTCTGCCTGGTCTTACTGATGCAGCTCGAACCGAGCATGCACCAGAGCTGGAAAGCCACCCTTATTTTCCCAGTCTTTTTATGCTTCTGTCAGCATTATTCCCATGTCAGGTTCTCTCTCAACACACCGTAGTATCAAGATGGGGCACTACATCATTTCCTGTATGCTGCCCCACCACAGGCTCCTCTGCCTGGCTGAGGGCCCTTGAACATCTTTAATCACTGCTCCTCAGGGTCATGATACCAACAGCCACACTTGTGGTCACCCTGCTAGTCCCAAAAGCCGGAATTTGTCACCATATCGGGCCCATGCACAACATTCAGTAGGTGCCCATCATGAAATGAGCAGTAAACCCAATGCAGAGCTGGTATGAAAGCATTATCTCTCCTTCACAGGTGCAGTGTCCACGCTTAGCAGAACTCTGAAGTAAAGCCTTTCAAGAGGAGATGGGGAACCTCCTAGCTGTTTTCCCTGATGAAGGAAGAGTGACCAATGACTTCATTGCAAATGAAAGAAGAGGAACATGTGCCAGGGAGAGATGGTGGACGCGATAGAGCTGTTTTCTGCTCGGCTGCTATTTTATTGTAGCTTTTGGAACGCACCAGCCTTGTGGTTATTAATTTATTATTATGTGAATTCCAGCTGTTTTACTCATGAGCAGAAAAACAGCCACTTGCTGAGGCTGAGAGTCAATGAATTTCAGACTTCCTTATGGAAGACCATCCACCGAAGCTGGTGGGCATGGGCTCATGGCACACAGCAGGACTTGATGATCTTAAAGGTCCTTCCCCACCTGATTCATCCTATGATTCTATGATGCCTACAGCGCGGGGAAAAGCAACTTGTAGTTTGGCAGGGGACCGGCCTGGATTGCCACAGCTGGGGGGAGCTGAAGAGCTGCTGAAAAGGGCTTTGGTTTCAGTAAACCTCTTCCTCTAAGGCAGGGGTAGGGTTTTGTGTCGGGGAAGGGCGAGTGCAAAGAAACGGCCACATGGTTTAAGCCAGTCACTATAAATTATACCCACTCTTGCCTCGGTGCTGTGTGTCAAAGATGAAGTGAGCACGTTTTATTAGTAACAGAGATAAACTCAGGCTCTCTGCTTCATGGGATGGGGAAGGAGTAGATGGCTAGTGAGGTCTTCCCAGCATCTCCCACAGATAGGCCCAATTCTGCCACCATCGAGCAGCACCTTGATCTGTTATTTTGCAAGCCAGCAGGCCCTGCCCCTTTGGTTTTCCCTGTCCAGCATTCATACTTGATGTTTAAATCAATTACACAGACATTTAAGTCTCTTTCACATGCCAGCACATGGCCCTTGTAAGCCTTCAGGGTTGGGGGCGAAAAGGGGGGGGGTGTTGGCTTTTGCGAGCAGTATGTACATTAATTCCAGTGTAAAGAGCTGCAGTAAATCACTTAATGCCTGAGTCAAGTTAGTTGTTGTTGTTTTGGTGAATTGGGACCATATTCGGGACTATAATAACCTAATAATGGACAGTGCAGGCATAGACCACACTGTAATGTATATTGTAGGGGAATATGGTAATAGTCTGAAATGGCAATTCTCCTAAATAAATAGCACATCAACTTACTTAAACCTAATCATAAATGGGACAAATTGGACCCATGTGCAAACAGAAACCTGAGCAGAACGCAGGAGTTAAAGAAGCCATTGTTTCCCAGCCTGACCCTGGGCAGAGAAAGCCTGTGTCAGGTTACATCTGTTAAAATGATTCTAATGCCAGCCCAGCATTTTAATTATAAATGTATAAAACATTTAATAAGAAGACATTCTGGGCTTACTAAGCCTTTAAAAACTGGATGTGGGTGAAGTGGGTAGAATGGTATTCCATGTGCCCCAGACTGAGTGCCAGCATATAATGATTGAATGTTTTCCTGTAATAAATTGAAAAAATCTGGTTTGTAAGAATGGATCCAAATCACTTGGCATTAGAAAGGTAATTTGTTACCTAGCTTCCTCTTGGAAACGGGCTGCTTCCAAGTTTGCTGGAACTTAGTTTCTAGGGACTGCGATGCCCAACAAGAGAAAGAAAGAGCAACTGGAATGCTTAGGGCTCTGATGTTAAAACACACACACATGCACATGCACATGCACACCCACACACACTGTTTTCTCTGCCTCTCTGGAGTTTTTTTCCTTCCCAGTTTTTCAGTCCTCCCTCTCATGGCTTCAAACAGGGATTCAGCAGCCAAAAAAAGAGGGGGGAAAAAAATAAAAGAGGTTACTCAGGACAAAAGCCAGATCTATAGCCACCTTCTTTGTACCTTTCCAAATCTCAAGCCTGCTTAATTATGATTAATTGCCACATGGATAATCAGATACAGTTTCAAAAGGTTGGAGATGACAGTCCAAGGACACCAGGGAAGAAGGAAGGTTCGCCTTTGTTACAAGCAAAAAGAAAAAAACCCCGCACAGGTCCCTTCCTCAGCCCATAACCTTTCTTATTTTAACAATTCCAAATGGAATTAATACCATCAGTATATTGTTCCCGCTCCTGGGAATTGAACTTCAACTGTACAATTTCTGCAGCTGTCAGTTTTTTCAGCCCTCCTGTCAATAACGCAATGTTGGGGTGCCCTTCTTCTTGAATGAAAGCAGTTTAAAGTTTCTGCTTTATGTCTGTGCTTTCTGGGTGGTGTGACATGATGAGAAAGTATAAGAAATAATAACAGCAGTTAAAAAGCTTCCACTCTTGACTTAACTGGATCAAATGTAATAGACTACAGTCTTTTCTCCTGATTTCCTTTGCTTGTTTTAGAAAACACTGTGAAAAGTGCAGGAGATTTTGTCTTGCCAGCTCTTTCCTCCATTTAAAATCCCTTTGGCTAAGTCAAGGATCACAGTATGTCATTTCCAGCCTAACAGAAGTGCTGGGCCTTGTTCAGCTCCTATTACTAGGAGGCAAATCCCTAGGTTGCAGGCGCCAGTGTTTCTGCGTTTGGCTCCTTTCCCAGTATTGTTTCCTTCATTACATTCCAGAGTGCCTCTCAGCCAGTTAATGTTTGCACTGGGAGGTCCAAATATCCAGCAATCAGCACTGAACTTTCCTCTTTTTGTTGAGAATTGCAGGTTTCAAATGCAATCACTGGCTTTAAAGAAAAACTTACAGGTGAACACAACAGCACTAATTTCCATTTTATTCACAAACAGTTATATTTTCTGCAGTTTCTCCATATGCACTCGTAAAAGGCTTCCAAGGAGATGTCTGGCTTTTCCAGGGCTTGTAGGGGCTGGAGCTGTTTTACGGATCGGGGGGTCAGTGCTGCCCTCTCCCACACGCCCCACAGCCCATTAACACAACAACTCCCATGCTCAGGCATTATCTGGCTCCTAATAACACAATTGCATTCTCATTTTCTATTAAGAACGTAGGGAGCTGAAAATGGAAGCACTCGTTTGGATCGAGAAGGGTCGGAGCGTTCGCCCAGGCTCATGCCTCGCTCCCGCGAGCGCTGGGTGGGTGGTTTGGTTTCTAAATGACTTCTGGTGTCGTTTAATTTCTATGAGAGCGCACGAGTTGCAGCCTTTTGTGCTGTTTGCATCCAAGGCATGGAGGGGATTCGTGCTCTGGGTTTTCTGTGAGGTGATTTTCCTGTACGTCTGAGTTGGGGTGGCTGTGGGTAGCTCCAGGGGCTGCAGTGAGACGCACATGGGATGGATGGGCACCCCTGAGAGCAGCAGCCTGGTTCTCCTGCCACTAGAAACTCCTGTAAACAGCAAGAAAAGTTTCTGTATGTGGACAAAGGATGAGACATTTAATATTTATTTCTATTTATTTTATGTTATCATTTTATTTTATTTCAATTTATTTCGTTTTATTTTATTTCATTTTTTATTGTTATTTTATATTATTTTATGCTATTATTTTTTCTTTTCTATATTTATTTATTTAGATTCCATTCATTATACTATCATATTATATCATGATATTATTCT
>JAOEHX010008101.1:0-19315 GCA_025448015.1 Bolborhynchus lineola
AACTTAAACAGGGGAAGTTTAGACTGAATATGAGGAAGAAATTCTTTACTGTAAGGGTGGTGAGGCACTGGAATGGGCTGGCCAGGGAGGTTGTGAATGCTCCATTGCTGGTGGTGTTCAGGGCCAGGTTGGATGGGGCCTTGGGTGGCATGATTTGGTGGGAGGTGTCCCTGCCCATGGCAGGGAGGTTGTAACTAGATGATCTTCAGGTCCTTTCCAACCCTAACTGCTCTATGATTCTATGATTCTGACAGTATTTTACTGGTAAAGGAAAACCTATACATGTGGAACACAAAAAGCAATGGCTTCTTTATTCTAACCAGTAGTAAATCATATACTTAAACACGGAGAAAGTTTCTGCGGACCTTAAACTCAAAAATAATGTTACCAGACAGTTTCCAGGTAGTGGAAGCTTCTGAACAACTCTCTTCCCTCTGCATTTATTATTAAAGATTTAACCAATAAACATCCTAACAAAAAAAGCCCATTTGCCTGCCTTAAAAATCAAACCTATTGCGTTTATCTAAACAAAGACTGTTTTGTAGACTAACAACTCTTCTTGAGGCAGTTTTTAATACAGAATTACAACACAAAAAGTCTACATCGTGTGCTAAATAGCAGTGTAAATAACTGGGATGAAACCCTAGCTCTATATCGGCATGGATTTTAGCCCCAGTGGACTTTGGATTTCATAGTGTTTAGATGTTCAAATTAATAATTTGTATGTCTATTTAATTTTTTAAGTACAATTACAAAAGCAGTTGGTATTCTTCATGTGTTTGAACAGCTTGATATGTGGACTCCTATATTAATTTGTGTGTAGAAATTTATCGTTTTCTGAGTCTTTATGGAATTTTACTATGTAGAAAGTTCCTAGTAGTTGTTAATATCTTCTGCCAGGGCCCTCAGGCCCCAAATATTTTATAAGATACCTGCAATCTTCTGTAGCCCAGTGTAAGTAGTGGAATCTTATTATTTCATAAACTCACCAGATCATAATATCATCAACTCTGCCTTGGAGATTTCTTTCCATGAATTATAGAATATCAGGTATAGATTTTGTATTCTTAAAGGTTAAAATGGTATTGTCTGTGGATATTTTTCTCTCCCTTGAAAGCACAATAACCCAGGACCCCAAGGGTACTGTGAGAGCTGACCATCTCTGACTCTTCCCTGGGGCTCCTCAGTTCTGCCCACAACCCAGCCCCCCATTTCAAACCCCCAGGGCCACCAGTCATGTCCTCCACCCTGGAGCACCACAGCAGGGCCAGTCTTCAGCTCCCCACAGCCCTGCCCTGGCCAGCCATGCATGCCCCTGAGCCAGGCCCATATCTTGGCCTGTCCCTGTCCCCAGGGAGATGATGCTGAGGAGTGGACTGCCCCAGTGTGCCCTGTCTGCTCTGCTCCTGGCTTGGCACCCAGCCCTGCTCTGCTACCCCAGGGGAGTCCTTCCCATCCCAGCCCAGCCCCTGCTGTGCCCTGACAATCATTTGGTGTGTTCTTCCCTACAAGGCATTTTCAAAGGACCTTTACTGTTTAATTTTACATTCTTCTTGAAGTACTAAGTTGCACAAGATGTTGAACATATTATAATATAAGAAATGAAATTTTATGGCAGCTCTCCTAAATCACTCAACAGATTGTCTATATTTTAAACTGTACTTGTCTGCCAATTTACCACACATTATTTTTCCAAATAACTTCATACTACTGTACACAAAGACTGAATGCTTTAAATAGTGAGCCATATCATGGGGAGCAAACTGAAAAATAAGAGACTGAAGTACATGCAGCTTCCTTGCTTTTTTTTTTTTTTTTTTTTTTTTTTTGGGTGGTGGTGTTTTAAAGTGAGGGTGCATTTGAGGTGACTAAACTTTGCCTGGGAGAAGCATACGTTGGTGCGCTGCGGCAAGTGAGGTGTCACCGCACATCTGTGTCTGTCTGTTGTCCCAGCACTGATCCTTTTGGCCAGCACCCAGTGCTTCGTTACAGCTACCCTCTGTGGCACTGACATGCAATGCAAGTTATGGCTCTTGAAGGACTGCTCTCAGGGCAAAACAGGCATTCACTTGAGGGTGGTTCTCCACCTTTCACCTTCAGAGAAACATCTTCTTTTCCCCTGTCACTGCTGACACAGGTCCTGTTGCAACTAGCGCCAGCAATATACTGAGCTGGAGGGAGGCACATCCATAGTATGAGCTCCTGAGCATGCATGACCTGGCAGAAGGCATAGGACTTAGAGGTCCACTCTTCTGTCTGGTTGTGTCTCATATTGACAAATTTCAGAATTTGGGCTTCAGGTTTTCTGCACAAACTGCTGTCTTTGTTACATTCAGCTGTGTCTTCAAGACTTTTGCAACATAACAGAACCCGAGAGTTTCATATTTCATTTTAAAAAATATTACTTTCATACAATCTTATGACTCAGGGATTTGAAGTGATAGGCATGTCAAACCTGTAGTTTAACTAGGACTGCTGAATAGAGAGGAGAAAAGAGACAGAATAAGGACAACTCAAGTGGTGCTTGTGAAAAAAAATATATATCACTGGGTACATAAGTGTCTTCTTTCATATTTTTGTTTTCCTTTTAAACACAGGTCAGTGCTTCTGAACCTGGATGAAACAGTTCCAAGGAGAATGAAATTGTGGTCACAACATGGGAGAATTAGGGGAGAAAATAAAAACAGCATGAGTAATAGTTATGCCTTCATCCTGACTTCTCAATTAGAACAGTAAACTATACAGCAGGTAGACTGGCTTACAGATATGTCATCTGTTGCTGAATATCACCTCCAAAATGTGAGTGCTAAGATCAGGAGAGCCATTGCTGTCTGCCAGCAGTTCTGAGGCTCATGTAAGTTGTTTGTTCCATAGTCCAGATCTGTTCTGCATGTGATAAACCGAAACTCCTATGGCAGAACACACACAGTGGTATCTGCTAAAGTCAGTCACGACTTTCATTGGTGTGTATAAAAAGGGATAAAATTTTTTTACTAAGATACTACCCTGTCTTGTTTCCAGATTTGACTCTTGTGACCTGCTATATTTATAGGAAACTCATAAAAGTGACTTTTAAAAGGCAGAATATTAAAATATTGCTATACTACCCATGGGTTTTTGTCTTCATGCTTGCAATTTGTCACTGAGTGCTTGAATATTCAACCTTATTGTATTGAGTTTAATTATCTTGTAGTCAGTATTTCTAGGGAACAGAGGTGTCTTCCTGTGTGTTTTTTTTCCCTTCTGATAACTTCCTTCACTGTTAATTACTTTTCATTCTGTATTGCATTAATCCTTGCTATTATATCTAAGGTAGATGCCAACTGTGGCCATAAAAGATGTAGTGTCCCAGGTTTCAGATAATATTTCAAAAGGAACAGAAATATCTTCCAAGTGTATTAATATGGCTTGCTATAAAATATCTATTTAGGAATGAATGTAGTTTAAACAATTAAATTAATCCCAAACTTTTTGTTAGATCAAATGACTGAAAGAAAACATTTGGTGAGCATATCATGCTGAAAATTGTACTAGAAACGATCTACAACTCCTATTTTAACTTTTCACTAAATGATGCGATCTTCATAATTTCAGATTATTCTACAAAGTATTGGAAAATTAATTAAGGCTTATAGTGTTTTCAAGTATATTTAGTGGAAAATTATATTTTTTGGTAATTATGGAACATCATGGCAATAATGAGAATTGTAATATACTCCACTAAACCTTGTGGTTTCCTTATGTAAGACATTCTGTCATGTTGGATTTGAATCTATGTTACTATCAGAAGTACCTTCTCTTTTCCTCTCTGCCTTTAAAATGGTATACAAGTAAGTACTCGCTGGTGAAACCATGGTTACAGTATCACTGTGAATTCCTACTCATTTTTGTTGTGTCCTTCATTGTAGGCATGTATCCAGCATCTCAAGTAGTAGCAGTTGCTCTGGTATTTAGAAAAAGAGGGTGGGAAGAAGGGGAGCAGGGGGAGAGATCATTCAGATACTTAGCTACAATCTTCTTTCGAGAAAAAGTTCAAGGAGTTCTCAAACTTCAAAATTCTAAATATGCCCTTGTGACTCTTCATCAAGTCAGAGAAAAACAGAAACATGCTGACTTGACATCACTTCTTTTTAAATGACGTATCAGTTGTCCTTCATTCTGCATCACTGATGTAAAGCAAAACCAACCCAGAACACATACTAGGCACTTTTCTTGCTGAACTCAGGGCCAGACCAAAAAAATCAATGAAACTGTTCTCAAAGTAAAATACATATCAGCAGGAGTTTAATGTGTTAGAATATGATTCTAGATGGTCAGCAAATAAAGCATCAGATGTGTCACTTTTCAAAACAAATAAATCATCCCTTCCCAGTATATTTATATCTTCTGCACCGAGACAGCAAATAGAGCAGAAAACAAAATCTTTCATATTAAATTTTTGTTGAACATAGGATGAAACCACAGCTACAGGGCTAGAATTTCATTTGCATGTGCTCTTATATCTCATATGACTCTTTTATTGGACTGTGCTTGGACATCCTTTTTTCAATAACTACTTTGCCACCTTTCCTGCAGATAATGTGTAACCATAGATTAATGGCGTGTTCAGAACATCTAGTGGTATCAGAATTCATTCCTTTAGAAACAACTTGTTTTAGTTGTGTAGTGTTTGGGAGCAGGTTGATCTGTTTAAGTGGTTTTATGCAGACAAAAACAACAACAAAAGCAAACCAAAAAACCAGAAAAGAAATAAAAAAAAAAAACAAAACAAAACCCCACAAAGAGCAAACAAATAAAAAGTCCGACAAAACCAAACCAAACCCACCCAACAGTTTCCAACACAGATGAAGAAAATGTGCTGTACAGAGAGCAGATTCATCTGCAGAACCAGAATGACCACGCCTCTCAAAAGAGTGAATTCAGACTTGTCAAAAAAGCATTCTGGACATTTGAGAAGTGCTGCTGTACCTGTAGGAAATATGTATGTGCCTATTATTTTTTCCTAAATTAGTATTACAATTTTAATTACATGTCTTTATTCAGTATGCCTTAATAAGAGCACTTTACTAGAACATAGCACTAGAGGCATTCCTGACACCTGAAATAAGTCAGTAATGCAAACTTGTACAGATTTTCTCTTTGTGATGCTTTTAACTTTCTCCAACTCTATAATGAAATTTAATAATTTGCAGAATGATGTCCTCCCTTTCAGGAAAGAAGGTTACATACAGAGAAGAAATCTAGTATGGGTTGGGAAAACTGATTTTAAATAATCACAAACAAACCAAATCCATCCTTATTATATTTGCAAAAGCTTTCTGTCTAGTATAAATACTTCTCCCTTTTTTTCTATCACCTGTTTTGTGTTGACATTTATTGAATTGTGTGAGTATTGGCTTGGGCTGTGGAGATAACAGCATCATCTTCCTTGTTACATCTGCAGAACTCAGTTTTGGATGACATCAGCTCAGTAGCTTTCTGGTAACTAGAGGACGGACTGGGAACAGAACTGAAGGGTAAAATCAGAATGCAAAAAAAAAAAAAAAATTATTAGACTATAAAAAATGTAGAAGTGAATTGCCCAGCTGAAGAAAACATGAAGTAAAAATGGACAAAAGAAAATGGAAGTGTTAACAAAGGAAAGAAGAAACAAATTAGTGTGGCAACATGAGAATGCCTGCTTGCTAATGCAGCCTAGCAACAAAAGTATTGCAAGCAGTGAGCTAAGATTTTACTTTGAGAAAGTACCAGCTCATTCTTTTTAAAGTCATAAATCTTTAGACAAGGTAAATTGGGTGCATATAGAAAAGGTAAAAGCAGTTAAATGCATTTTATTTTCTGTCTGAGATGGTTTAGGGTTACTTATTTTCTGTAGTCTAATATGAATATTTACAACCCCAAAAGGGGCTTTTTTTCCCTACACACCAAAGAAATGCTTTTTTAGTTATCATTGTAGCCATTGAAGAGTACAGCCTCTGTTGCCCTGTGACGTTTCATTCCCTAAGGAAGATATCCTTAGGTTGGAGGTATGAAGAATGCTGTTCATATTTAAACCCAACATCAATCAAATATCTGTAGACTTTTTTTTCATTTCTTTTTCTACTCTGTGCACACAGGGAGACATTTGATCTCAAGCTCTGAAGAAAATCTGGGAAGAGAGCTCAAGGGAAGGTTTCATCTTTGAAATATATGAGTAAATATTTCCTGGCTTCCTTGAGAAAAGATAGCCTTTACACTGGGAAAGCTGAAAAAAAAATATTATTCAGAATAGCGAACACAAATTGCAGTAAAACTAAAACAGTCTCTTAAAAAAATTATTTATTAAAAATAATTCCAACAAGAACAATAAAAGAAAATGTAAAAGCAAATGAAATTGTTTTAAATAAATACATGATATAATAATCTCTAATTCAGCCAAATTTTGTGACCTGTTAGGAAATGAACAATTGCCTTGGAAATGCCTCTGTAAAAATAACATTATGGAAATTACATTTTTTATACAACTTAATATCCCATGTCAAATGAGCAGTGCTTGAAAACTAGAATGTGTTAGATATGGCTGAAAGGAGAATGAGAAATCATGAATGTTCTCACTTGAAATTACAAGCAAGCAGTGGTATCTCCTTGAATCGTACTATTGCTAATAATAAATATTTAGCAGTTGTAATATAGGTCTTGTCTATATCTTTTATATATAAAATTTGCACTGGTTTAATTAAAATTATATGTTATATCTTCAGCTGAACTGCATCAAAAAATGTGAACATATGGAGGGTTTAATGCTTGTGGCCTTAACAACACTGCATCTAAGAAATTTCGAAAGCAACTTGAAACAAAGAAGGAATTCTATCTGGATTAAAAAAGGAAAATGTTTCCCTGTTAAAACTCGATTATTCAGATTTTTTTTCTTGCTTCAGACACAAAAAAAAAATATTAAATCAGTGGATTATAACATAAACTTTTAGGTTTAAGTAAGTTTCATTACTAAATATGTTGAAGTAAATTATTCTCTTAGCCATGTTGGCATACTTCAGAATTGAAACCAGGAGCGGACATTTTTTTCAGTAGATAACTCTCTAACATTAGCAAGAGTTGCAATAAGAATAATTTTGGCTCCACGTGGTTCATGTTCATGTGCAGCTGGAAGAAATATAAATCCTAGTATCTTCTGCAGTTCAAAAAATACAGCAGGCTCCTTTTAAGTGTGTGGGAGTGATCTGGAATAGAAATCAGAACTGCTTAGTAGCTTTTTTAATCACAGGAAAACTTATTTATTTCAAGAGCAAGTTGCTTTCTGCAGTGTTTCATGATTTGTACAAATGTTTTTTTTTGGATCTGTTTGGTAGTCATTTTCTGTTGCTTCAGGGAGTGTAACAGCTAATGGTAACAGAGCTGAAAAAGCTTTTATAATTTTCAGAGATTTTAAGAGTTTTTCCATTATTATTAATTCATTGTATTGGAGAAGGTGATAAATTCCACTTAGACAAGTCAATTTTGTTAACATGTATCCAAAAAATCCAGTTCCTATTAAATTAGTTTTGCAAATCTTCCATACAAAAAGGTACATAACTGAAAAAAAAATAAATGAATTTTACTAAATCTATATTAGTTTTTAAGGAGAATTTTGCATGCAGGGCCATATGTGTAGAACATTTAAGGATCAAAGGAAGAAACTGTCCATTAAGTAGAAGGGTGTAATATGGCCTCTATATATTAATTTAATAGAACTTAGTGTTTTATGTATATCCTATTATATTCTAGTGGGGCAACACCATTCACATTGACTAAGAGTGTATTTTATGCTGTTTTCATCTAACTCTAAATAGAAATAAAGAGATGGAAAAAAGACCCCTGAAATCCCTGTCGTCCGCAAGCCCAGGAATAATTTCTTTTTATGGATGAGATTTAGAAAATATTTAAAATCTAATTTACCTTTCAAAATCCCTAGCTCTGAAGTATGCACCAGTGGTATATGTCAAAGAGCAGATGGAAAGATACCTAAACGCTGTTGGTGTCCACAGTCAATTAAATCAAACTGATGAACTGATGGCATAGCTCATGAATCTGCCAGGACTTTGTCAGACCTCTTATTCATGAAATGTAATGTATACAACAGAAAGCTACTGGGCAAAAACCTGTATCAATTATGAGCCCATTTGAGATGAGAGATTTTGGCTCGGATTCCTAATCTACCTGAGGTAAGGCAGTGACCTGATCCTGTATTTTGGGCAAATGCCTTAAATTAATAAGTAGGAAGCTGAAGAATCTCTGTCTTTCATATTGAAATTCTTCCATTTTCTGTAACCAACAAAGTAATTTTTCTGCCAGAACTATACCTTAGAGGCTAAAGTCCTCACCTGTGGTGTATGTAACTGAGACCCAAATATCTCTTTTTGGTATCTAAAACCACTTAAGGAATACAAGAAGAAAGACCTCTGAAAGAGGGTTGTGTTATTCAGACCTCTGGTGATTCTAGCACTAATTTTGGTAAAGTCCCTGGATTAAATAGGATTTTGATGCTGACTTTCACATTACTTAGCTGAGGAACTTTAACTGCTAAGATATTGTCTATTCTGTTATACATAATGTTTTCTTCTTAAAAGAAGACTACTTTCTGGCCAAATGTAGGAGACAATTCCTATGAAGGTATCTTAGCCAGAAATAATTGCCTATCTGTCTAGATTTAGATATTGACCTTTAATAAGGAGTAGATTCTAAAGTTCCTCTCAATTTTTCAGCATTCCAATTCATTCTTGGCTTAGGTAGATAAATCTTTACTTCCAGATTTTCCTTTTAGGTATGTTGTGTAGCTTGGCAGGCCTACACACTTAAGTCAGAGATGGTAGTTTTGTGAGATGGCAGGATGTATGAGATTGTGGTACTCAGAATTGCAATAATTGCATTTGTTTGAACTCTTAAATATTAGCTGTAAATTTTTTTAATAGCAGACATTTTCCAGTCAAAGCGACCTACCCCTTTATGACAGAGCTTGAATCTTGGCCTGCTTTTGCTGTTATTTAGGAAAATGGATTTTAAATCATATCCACAGTTAGTTACAGATTTACAGCCAGGCTGAATGGCATAAGCAGGGAACAAATAGGCCTGAAGATCTGTATTACCTAGAAGTTCAGTGCAAGTTTGCAAGATACCCAAAAATGGCACTATATTATACAATTTCATATTAGTACTGCAATGCTGAATAATTTGTAAGACATTGTGAAAAATTATTAAATAGTAATAGAAGTGTAAATCACAGTAAAAAAACACTCAGATAGCATAGAGATTTCTGTAATACTTTTTAACATTTTTATTTGTATAATTAACATACAAAGTTAGCACAGATATAAGTACATTTAATCAAATATAATGATCCTGAAATTCATAATAAGAGGTGTATAGATGGAAAAGGAACTGTCACTGGGAGGAAAATTCTTCAGAATGCTGTTTACCACTGCATCTGCAGTGTAGTAATTAGAAAAAAAGAAAAGAAAAAAGGAAAGCAGCTCTGTTAGATGGACTGATGTATGGGGCTTGCATGGCAAGGTTTTGGTGGTAGCAGGGTGGCTACAGAGGTGGTTTCTATGAGAAACTGCCAAAACCTTCCCCTGTGTCCTCAGAGCCAATGCCAGCCTGCTACAAGATGGATCCACCACTCGCCAAGGCTGAGCCTGTCAGCAATGGTGGTAATAACCCTGGGATGACATAGCTAAGAGGAAAAAAATCCAGTGGAACAGTGGCAGCCAGGAGAGACAAATGAAAATACGTGAGAGAAACAGTTCTGCAGATGCAAAGGTCAGTGAAGGAGGAGGTGGAGGATGTGCTCAAGGCACTGGAGCAGATTCCTCTGCAGCCTGTGGTACAGACCATGGTGAGGCAGGCTATGACCCTGCAGCCCATGGAAATCCATGGTGTAGCAGGTCTCCACCTGCAGCCCATGGAGGACCCCACACAGGAGCACAGAGATGCCTGAAGGAGGCTGTGACCTTGGGGAAAGCCTGTGCTGGAGCAGGCTTCTGGCAGGACCTGTGGCCCCATAGAGAGAGGAGCCCATGCTGAAGCAGGTTTGCTGCAGAACTTGTGACCCCATGGGGTCCAATGCTGGAGCAATCTGTTCCTGGAGGACTGCACCCCATGGAAGGGCCCCACACTGGAGCATGTAATGAAGAACTGCAGCCCGTGGGAAGGAATCACGTTGGAGCAGTTTATGGAGGAATGTCTGCCATGGGCAGGACCTCACACTGCAGCAGGGAAGAGTTCGAAGAGTCCTCCCCTGGGGAGGAAGGAGCAGCAGAGACAGCGTGTGATGAACTGAAAACAATGCATATTCCTGTTTCCATGAGCTGCTCTGGGGGTAGAAGCTGAAGAAATCATGAGTGAAATTAAGACTGGGAAGAAGGGAAGGTGTTTTAAGATTTGGTTTTATTTCTCATTGCCCAACTCTGATTTGCTTGGTATTAAATTAAACTAAACTTATTTCCCTAAGTCAAGTCTGTTTTGCCTGTGATGGTAACTGGTGAATGATCTCTCCCTGCCTTTATCTGAGCCTGCAAACTTTTCGTTGTATTTTCTCTCTCCTGCTCAGCTTAGGAAGGTGAGAGACACCTTCCCTTTTGAGAAAGGGAGGAAAATAACCCAAATTCTGCTGAAAGTCTGTTTCGCCACAAAATGGGGTAAAGGTCAAGGGACCTGCACAGGAGATTCAATTTTTGGGAATAAAATGGCAAGGTGGACGTCATCAGATCCCCACAGGTATGATCAACAAGATAACAGCAATGTTTCCACCAACTAATAAGAAATAAACACAAGCTTTCTTTGACGTTGTGGCGTTCTGGAGAACGTACATCCCAAACTACAGTTTGATTGTAAGCCCTCTCTATCATGTGGCCCAGAAGAAGAATAATTGCATTTTTTCTGGAATTGAAACCTTCCTGGAGTAGTCATCTATAATTCTGGTAGGACATTACCTGTCTTAGTTCCCTGCTGAAATGGGAAGATTGTTGCTCATGCACAGATGCTGTTAATTTGCATTGATTCTCTTCCTCTGTCAAGTGTTATTGTGCTTTTGTGTTGTCATGATTTTGCACAAAAATTTATTTTATTTCCCAAGCTTTTGTCTCACTTGTGTGAGTCAATAACCTTCCATAACCTTCTTGTTGTAATGATGAATGACAAAATAATGCATTACATTAAATTCTAACAGGTTCCTTAATTAATATAGTCAATGCAAACTACAGGTTATTTTCCAGTATTCTGGGGTGGATGGAAATGGTTGTGCTAGGCTGAAGTCAAGAATTTCTGGAGCTTGTATTTACTGTAAGTCACTAAGTAAAACTCAGATATAACTCCAGCAGACCAGAGTCATCACTTTCAGGCTGCTCACTATCCCACTCTGAAACAGATAACATTTTCCAGTACTTGTTCTGACAAATAAGGCGTCAAAGACTTTTGCGTGTCTAAAGTTTTTTCAGCACAAGAGTATTTGTCAGCTTTGTTGGATGCTAGCAGTGAAAGTTGAGTGGATTTATCTGGGTATTCAAAGCAAGTCTTTCATGTGCTCTACATTCTCTTATAGCTCCAGTTGACTAATTTGTAATGTTGTGCCTTTTTTTCCATAAAAAACAGATCAGTCGTGCTTAGAGGTAATGAGCCAAACTGTGTGGGTGTGTCCTCACCAGCAGACAGGGCAGAAATCAAGATAAGCTTCTCATAGCATTAAAAATCCCATTTTACACGTTTCTGCCTTGCAAGCCACAAATTAAAGCAAACATCATAGAGATCCACTACTAGAAAAAAACACCACTTGCATTTATTTCTCTTTTCCTATCACTTGGATTGCAGTGCAAAATCTATGCTATGCAATTTTTAGTTGCCGATGCTAACATGGAAGGAGAAGATTAGACTGCTATCTTTACAATTGGTATATACTATTGACAAATATCTTTACAGTTGGTATATACTATGGATATATCAATTTCATCTGTTTGAAAGATGACTCATTGCCTAATGTCAGTTTTGCTTCATATACATAAAAATTACTGTTATATTCCAGTTGAGTTTAGAGTGGTCAGTAGCAGGACAGAAAGCACCTTGGTTGGAATCTACATCACAAGCCTATCCACATACTTCTGTAGCCTCCAGAACTGAAGCATAGTTTCTTTAGTAATGTTTTTGCTATATTAAAATAAACAAGAAGTTGCAGAGGTTTCTAATGCATTAGGCAAAAAAAGGAAACTATGCCCTTAACTAGGTATTGTGCACCAATAAGCATTATAATAACTCTGCTTGAAGTGGGTGGAATCAATTACAAGATTGCATGCAGTTAAATATTCTCACAGTAGCAGGATCTCCACTTACTCAAAAATATGTCATTTTTTAAAAATAACCTGCCTACAGAATGGTTAGATCTTTTAAGAGAACATCTTCATCTTTCCTTATAAGAGCACACTCAAGATACACATAAATACTGATTGTTTATTTTTAATATATGAGTCATAACTAAGAAAGATTAAATGGCAACCTAAACAAAGATAAGACAGTTTGGTCATTGTATTCATCAGTAAGCCAAAATAAAGTCAAACATGACACTTTGTGATATTTTAAGCTATTCTTAGTTGAATCCCAAATTTAGAGACGTTGCTTCAAAATTGTAGCACTACGCTAAGTAAGAATAGCATTTTGAATAACAGAAAATATATATGCAGTACTTTGAACAGCTATGCTTATTATTTAAGCTAAATTACTGTAGAAATCATGAAAGGCTATTATCAGGAAAGGTGAAAGTATGGCTTTGATAAGCAGCAGAATTCCAATGATATATTTTCTTATGCTCAGAATAAAAATCTGCATACCAAAAGACTCAATTGGAAAAAAAGATTCAACCTACAAATAAAGAAGAGGACCAACAGATGTCCCAGTTTAATATTTAGACTGTAGCAAAAAGGCTATCATTTTGTTCTGATGACAAATGGAAACATTAAAATTAAATTTTTACATGTAAGGGCTTGAGGGAAAGCTGAGAGTAACAGAATATACACATAAAGATCTGCTTCTTTAAATTTCTCCCCTGTAAATCAAAGGCTGTTTGGAAGAAATGCTGGAACACTGAGCCTTATTACCATTCACAGTTCTTAAAAGCAAATTTCTGCAGGGCTAAGGACTGTTTTTTGGTGAGTGGCTATATAGAACACAGACATTCAAAGAGAAGGTGAATAAACTAGAAAGTAAGGTCTGGAGGAAAGGCTGAGGAATTGGAAGAATCAGGAATTCAGTGCAGTACATCCAGGAATATAAGGAATTTTCTGCAATGCATTATTAAAGCTAGGGTACTTATTACAAAAGAAAAGTTATTTGTATTCTTATGTAATTTCTCTTTCTGACATTAACTTCTTCTGCCGTCTTTGGACGCAACCCATGTCATAAAAAACATTTTGTGACCTATCCATTCTGGTAAGTCACTGATACTCATATTTCTTTGGAAATCTCAGTATTACTAGGACTTACAATTGTCTACCCAGTACGAAGAGTTCATGATATTATTTAATGTAATTCCATGAACGGCTCCAGGATCATAAATGTGAGGAACTGGAATGGGTTGCCCAAGGAAGTTGTGAATGCTCCATCCTTGGCGGTGTTCAAAGCCAGGTTGGATGGAGTCTTGGGTGACATGGTTTAGTGCAAGATGTCCCTGCCCATAGCATGGGGGTCGGAACTTGATGATCTTCAGGTCCTTTCCAACCCTAACCATTCTATGATTCTGTGATACACAAGGATCTCAATGTAAAGGCTTGGATCAGGCAATCACAGAACAAAAGTCTTCCATAGGATAGTTCATTGTGAGGTCAAGTCATAAGTGAAGGATTGACAACAGCTGAATAGCTCTCAGATATGACAAATAAGCCTAGGGACTCTTGGACAAAAGTAGTAGGGCACTATGTGCACTAAGTTGAATGAGAGAGGTGTGAGACAGAGGAGACTGAGATCTGAAAGTTCTGAAAGGGAGGAACTTGGGGTAAGCTCCAGAGCAGAAGGTCTGAATTTCTGGGAGAGCTTGAGGCCCCTGAGTCAGGAAGTACTAGAAGCTACTACAGACCCTGCATGGGATCAGGGAGGGAGAATTCATGTATACTCCCCCTGTCCTCCTTGTAGATTCCCCTCCCCAATTTTTTCCCTCATTTCTTAGGCTCATCGGCTGACGTGTCTCTCCTGTTGGATCTCCATGGCTTCCAGACCTTGCTATTGCAGTACAGCTGGCTCATAGCTTGAATCCATCACGTTCTACATCTACCTGCAAAGACAGGTACACTTAAATAGAAACCAACATAGAATATCCATGCTGTTCATTTCCTCTTGCTTTTAATAAATTATGATGATTTTACAGAGGACCAAGATGTGTCTCTGTGGGCATTTCATTTTTCACAAAACATCCAGGTGATTCTTTGGAAGTCACAGACAAATCATACTTTTGCATCAATATTAGTATATCTACAACTTTTGCTAATGTTCATCTTCCCCAGGTATGATGCTTGCTGCTGGCACTTAGACTAAACACCTGCATTCTTGAAAGAATTGAAATTTCTGGAAGAATTGGCATTTCTGGAAGAATTTACAGTGAAGAACAACATCTACCAGTGAAAGATAATGATGGCAACACCCATACAACCTTAGCTGATGTTTGAATATCCATGAAATTATGTAAAATTGTTCATAAATAACTTTGAATAACTGTAGGGAGCTAATTTATTTCAAAGAGCAGAGTGCTTCTTACTAATTAGTTTTTTCTTCCAGTGAGAGGAAATTTTATGAATTTGACTACCAGGCAAAGAGAAATAATATGGTTTTAAAAAATCTATAGTGCTCTCTAAGTCTTATTCAGTTTCAGTAAGTTCAGATAATTTCCATTGACTTCAGAAGATAATGGACCCGACCCCTGCTAAACCTGACATAACAACATCTGTCACCTTGGGCACATGTAAGGAATATTTTTGCCTTATGTAGTTTATTCATTACTTCTTAACACCTTATTATCCTGTATGAACTAGTGTGTGTTAAAACATACTTCCTTTTCAGTGGTTCTAGACGTGCAGTAACTATGAATTTCTTCAGTCAGGAAGAAGGCACTGTCACAGTGTATTTTAGATTTTAGCTGGATGAATGAGTGCTTTAGACTACCTCTAGCCTGAAGTACTGTCTCACAAACAAGTCACAACACCTTTTTACCCTATACCATCCTTTTCTGAATTAAAATAAAGAAGGTATTCTAGCTCTGTCAAAGAGGTGAAGTATATATCCTACTAATACACGTCATGCAATTGCAGTAAATACTAGTAAATATGAGTAGACCATTATCAAATTAGGTTTCTTTCTTTGAACTTCTAAAGTGTATTTCACTAGCCTCACATTTTTGTCTGTAATTAGTATGAGAAAAATGTGTGAAACAAGGAATTAGCATATAATTTTCTAACCTGTTATTGGAAACAGGGAATTAATCTATTATAATCCTTTGTAAATTCTTGTATTTATTTCAGAATAATCTTTTGCATCTGTTGTACTGCTCTCTATGTAATTAGACAGAGGAAATGCAAAAGATGTTGTATTAGTACCAGTATTAGGTATAACTGCATAAATTAATGCTACTACAAACTTAATCACAGTGTGAGATACATTTATGCAATTGTGACATGAAAAGCCATTGAGTCAAATTGTTCAGACTTCTGTCGAGGACAAACACCAGAGAAAGAAAAGGCACTTTTCCCTTGCTCTCTTTTCAAGATGAAGTTTAAAATTGCACAGATAATTTGATCTGTGTCTGTCCTAAAGTGTTGTTTTAGATTAGTTTCCTGGTTTAGCATCTCTTTTTTTTCTAATTTAAAGTCAGTTACTAGACCTGGTTTTCCTTTTGCAGAAAGAACTGGTGTAGCACAGCAGAAGAGCTTGTATCAAGTTAAAGCATCAGTCCTACTGTGCAAATTTCATAATTGTAAATTACCTGAAACATATTTGAGAAACCAAATGTACTTGACTTTCAAAATTTGTTTTATCTCTCCACAGGAGGTCTTACAGTATGTCTACATACTGTAAACTTGCAACTAGGTGTCTGATTGCAGCAACCATATCTATACTTAAACTTGTATTCATATAGCTAGCTGAAGTATTCATTCTAAAAAGTCGTAACTGTAGTCAAGTTTCTAGAAGTATGTTCTCACTGGCCCATGCTGAAACCTGCTAACTTTTGACTGCTTTAAATTTAAGTTATATTATATATATTTCTTTAGGTTGAACTTATGCCTCTCGTGTGAATGGTCAGCATGGCCTTAGGTAAATACACAGATCCTGAGATTACTGTCCTGAGTGCGGCTTCTTTTACAGCCATAGTATTTTGTGTTTTTTACCATCAGACAGAGGTGGGATGGAAAAGAGATTTTTTTTTTTTTTTTTTTTTTTGGAAAACAGGCTCCCACTTTGGAAAACTATGATCTGTGTCACTGGTACTATAATAGCTGTACTACTATAGGAAAAGCTGCTTCAGCAAAAGCATTTTTTCAGCAGAGGCTGTTGAGGGAGTTGTTTTGAAAGGTTATTTGAAGAAATGATGACTTTTTAATTTCCAGTTTTAGCATTACTCTGCAGTATAACTTAAAAGAAGAATGACATATAGTGACTACTGCAATGATTATCTTCTCTACTGAAGACACTTATTAATATGTTGTGTGAATTATTTTCATATACTACATCGTGTGTTAATAAATTATGGTGCATATTCTTAAAGCAATGATTTTTGAGACAGCCAGTTTCTTCATCAGAAATATTTTAGTTGTTCTTTTCAGGGAAAAAAAAAACTAGATTCTTTTATTGTTTTTACCATTAATAATATTTTTTTGCCTTCAAAGTTTAAGGGAGATGTAAACAGGGAGATTGGAAATGAGAAGTATTATTTTTAAAAGCCACATTTTTTTTTAAATGATCACCAGAGTTCCCATCATATTTAGCATTCCTTCCTAACAATAATGTATCTGTAAATCCAGGATTTTTCACCTCAGTGATGAATTTATCAAGAAAAATATCTTCAAAATCCTTCTCAACTTTCTCCCATTGATATGTCAGTAACACTTTTCATTTAATTATTTTTAAATATATGGGGTTTTTTTACATTCAAATATTTTTTTATAATAATAACCAGTTGCAACTCTACTGGTTATCTTCGCTTTCCTTCTTAAATAGAACCCTTAGGAATTTTACTTCTGGTGTTTAAAATACAATTAGTTATCAAAGTAACACATCAATCTACAATTTCATACTATCAGCAGAGAGAACAAGTATCAGTAACAGTATAGATAATTACTAGTTATTTTAATCTTAGTTCTGCTGCTATTGATGATGTTATTTTTCTGTAAATAAAATCTCTACAGGCAGGTGAATTCAAATATTATAAGAAACGACATCATAACTTTATTACATAGTCACATTTTTAAAAATATAATTTATCAAAAAGGTTCTCCTTTATATTGGTTAGGTATTTATTTTTGCATACCAAAATTAGTATGTCAGTTAAAACCATTTGGGAAAGAGTTGTTAGTCTAGGACAAGTGTAATGGTTTTGAGAGAAGCAGTGGTACTGCTTAGTTAAGGAAACTAATTATCCACTAGAAGGAAGTTCTGGTGGAAAAATTCTCTACCCCTTTCTAATGTAGGCGCTTTCATAATTGTTACCATCAGTTCACTTATGTGGTTACTGGATGATTTCATGTAACATCTCTGTGCAGAAATTTCTGTAGTTGCACGTGCAGTGCATCACTGCTCAGATCACCAGTTAAGCTGCTGTCTCTGCTTCCTGATGTGTGCCAAAGTGCACTCAACCACCTGTGCGACACAACTCCATATTAACAACCCCCCGTCTCCCCAGGGAATCTGACTCTCTGACCATCTCCTTACCAAATGTCATTCCAGCTGCCACACAACCTCCCTTTCCTCTCAACCTTTTACTCTCTTAGAAGGAAGCAGAACATCAAATCGCCATTAGCAGATTTATGCCCTCTGCAAATCTATTACTGCTCAGCCATTTCATCACACAACAGGCTGCCACTGAGAGCGTGCAACTCTGTGTAGTCACTCTTGCCAGCACATTTACAGAGAGCATGCCTCAAGCTCCAGAAATCCATGCCTCATGCAGGTTAAGAAACAGATTTAACTAGACTGCTCAATCTACCTGAGAGACAAAAAGAATATGTAACAGGCTAAAAGCCATATTTTTGCCAGAGCCAAGCAGTACCCAAACTCCACTCTCAAATATTTTACACTTGCGGGATCAAATGCAGAGATAATTACAAAATTACTAGTGGCAGGACAGAGACATCTTAATTTAAAAAAAAACAGAGGTGTATTTGTTTCTTCCAATGTATTTCCAGAAGTAAAGACATGCAGGCTTCCATGAAAAGGAATCAAAGGAAATTTGAAAATTGGAATTTTGAAAAGACAAAATCCTAAAAAAATAATCTTCATTGGCAGTCTTAGTAGGACAATACAAACATATGAATTAATGTACCTAGTACACTCTGAAATGGGAGCAAGTATCAAAATTGATCTATAAATTGTAGAAATAACTTCTGAGGTGTCTCCTTGGGGAATTCATACTCAGTCTTGTCCTAGAATGAAAAAGTATTTGTCTCCATCTTTGCACTTGATATTACTGACAGTGAGGTTGTGAAATGAAGCCTATTTTTATACACTCCTCAAAAAGAAATCATTAAATGGTCAAAATCCTTTTGCATCTTTTCTGTCTATACATTACTCATATATATATATATATGCAATGTACAATAAACTCGATAGCCATTCTTAATAACTAGAAATTGTAAAGCTAAATGATCCTTGTAGTGGAAAACAAAGAAACTAAGTTGTTCTTTTCTCGAATATAGGTTCACATCTGAGGAAGCAAAAGGCTGGTTTTACTTTGATATTCAATTTGTTATTTACTGTAGAAATCTAGTAAATAATTGTGCCGCCATTTGACCTTACTGGCATGCTCTATGTACTCCAGGTCAGTAAACCAGACAGCATTTTGTTACTCATGCCATTTGACAGAGAATCATAGAATTATAGAATCATAGAATCATAGAATAGTTAGGGTTGGAAAGGACTTCAAGATCATCTAGTTACAACCCCCTGCCATGGGCAGGGACACCTCCCACTAAACCATGTCACCCACGGCTCTGTCCAACCTGGCCTTGAACACCACCAGTGATGGAGCTTTCACAGCTTCCTTGGGCAACCCATTCCAGTGCCTCACCACCCTTACACTAAAGAATTTCTTCCTTATATC
>JAOEHX010008103.1:0-22020 GCA_025448015.1 Bolborhynchus lineola
GGGGCGGCGCGCTGGGGCAAGCCGCGGCTCTGCGGGGCGCGACGGCTCCGGCCCGTGGCTCCCGCTGGTGGCTGAAAGCCGAGCGACTGCTCTAAGTTGACGGGAAAGGGAATTCAGGCCCTACTGCCCACCTTCTGCACCGGCCAAGGGGCAAAAAGGGGGTGAGGGGAAGAGCTGCAGTGAAATTCTTGCTCCGCCACTTCTCCTTCCAAAATGAGCACATGCTCGTAAATCATGAACCTAAACAGCACCGAACTTTGGTCTTCCTCCTCCACCCAACCCTTCAATACAAGTTTAGAACAGCACAGTATAAGCATAACTACAGGGACTTACGCAATCCCTATGTACAAAACGCAGAGGTCAAGCTGACAGACAAGTGAAGTTCAGTGATTAGCTCAGCACCTGGTCAGCTTCAAATCCTAATAAACATTAAAAGTTAGGCATTTGCTATGAATTCATGCCCTCCCCTCACCCCCAGATGAAAACAGCAGCTGAGACAGAAAGACACCCAAGTATCTAGGTGAGACACGTATAAAAACCCCTAATAAACCTTTAATTCGAGTTTGGTTTGGTTTTTTGTTTGTTTTTACAGGACAGGGTGACAAATTACAACAAACATCTGAATTTCCTCAAATGTTCAGTTATTATACACATTCCCCTCTGTCTTGCAGGAAGGGACATTGGTCAACTTAACAGGTTTAAGGTAAAATAAGCTGCATAATAGTACATATTACAATAATAAAATGTACAGTGTTTACAAGAAATATATTTTAAGAAGCAAGATAGATGCATTTGCATCGAGGCGACCTTTTCAAATGCCACAACTATTTGTACATTCACTCTTGCAACAGGTCACAAGATAGGGTCACTAAGGTCAGGTTAACAGATCACTATGATGCACATCAAATACAACAAAATTAGTTTATATACATATATATAATACATATACATGTATATTATACATATACATATATGTATATAGTAAAACTCATCAAAATCTACCAGACCTGGCACAATCTACTTACCCATCAAAAATATGTACTTGTCCTTGGTAAGTAGGATTCTGCATGGCTGATTATATATTATATATACTCATTCATTAGCATCTGAGACATAAAACTGAGGATTTAAAATCTTTTTTCGGTTTACAAACTCTCCAATAATAAACATGGTGCCCACAAAAGCACAAAGGTAAGGCACAAGAGGATTTTCTGTTGCAGAATAGTGTGCATCATGTTTACTTAACCATAAGAAAAACGTGCATTATTTGTGCAAGTTCATGCTGCAAATCCATCATATCTACAAAGTAAAGTGAGTTTCAGTAAGGTTTGTGGGACTGGTGTGCTTCCAGTCTCACCTCCTACAGGATATTCAGCTGGATAATTACATAAAACTGTTGTAGGAGTGGGGATTAGTAAAGCCAATAATCTTAGATTTGCAACTATGCTTCTCAGCAACAATTCTGTCCTTCTAGGTCAACGTTAGTAAATTTACAAGCTTAGAATCACGAGGTTTACTGTCAGCCAGAATTCTAGTTTGCATCAGCCAAAACTGTTGCATGGAAGCATGTACCTTTTTAAGTTTCAATAGGTAACTGGTTCATTACAACAAGATGTCACGTATTGGGAAAGTCACTCCCAATGGTATTTTGTCACAGCCCTGGCAATTGTAATAATACAGCTTTTCACAAAATATTTTTCCAGTATCTGCCAATTGCTTCTTTATTGCTCACAAATTTGAGTTCGTTACAATTGGTATCAGATCTTTCACACAAAATCATAGTCAGGTATTTTTAATATAAAACCTATAAAAGATATTTAACCTGTATCTAACACTTTAAGGTATTTGGCCTCTTGTCATGATACAGCCAAAACCATATAAAACATTAGGTTTCGAATAAAATAGGAAGCTTATTCACTGCTTCAATGCAGACATCCTCACGGAACACAACCATTTTTTGCCACCACCAGCATTTACATTTATATACAAAACCTAGTACATCCGCATTCGGTTCGTCTTCCATCACAATTATATGCAACCACTAATGCCAGATTCACTTTCCCCATCCCTCAGCTGCAGAAAAAGATTCTTATACAGCAACAAAAAAATATCCTAATATTGACTGAAAAATAAGATTTAACTTATTCACCATCAGGAACTGTAGGTTGGTTGTTACAAAATACCCACAAGATTATTTCACAGGAAACTATGGAAATACAGGAAGTCATCTTTTCTCCATGCTGTTGTATTATCAAAAACACTTCTTGGTGCAAAAATACAGTCACCACATCTGCAAATGTATAATGAAGTCGGTATTCCTCATGCAAAACTTAAATGCATTGGTTTACTATAGCCCCGGAAAACATCCTGAAGCAATTCGTTTTCTTTTTGTCCGCTCAGTATTACTGCCTCATTGCTAAGTCCCTTTGGAAACAAGATTTCTGGCACGTTCGAACTTTTATTTAATTCATTAAAGTATTACATACAAAAAGCACTAAAAAAGGAAGACGGCAGCCGAACAGGAAAATTCCTGTTGCAAGTAACAGTCCTGGCGGTTGTAGAAAGTCTTCTCAGGAACCTCCCTGAGAATTAGTTGTGCCTGTCCGAAGACGCAGATGTGACATAGAGTTCATGTGTTTGTTTGATGGCTTCAGAGGAGTGTTACAAGTAAGAGCCTGGGGAAAACGATGATGATAGCGATCTAGTCGCAGGTATTTTACCGTTACCAGCTTTCCTATGAGGCAAAGAAATAGGAAAAGAGAAGCCTTCCAGTTCAGTATTATTACATGTTGCTTCAGGACGTAATACACACAAACACATTACTACACTGAAACAAGTTTACTGGGTGATGGGTACTAAAAAGATCCAGATTTTGTTACAACTCAATAACTTATACATAAAACATTTTACCATTTAAAAGAATTTCAACTGCACCCATCTTCTGTCATCCCCACCCATGTTTTGTTACAAACCCCCACTCCTTACCATCAAACCAAGAGCCATGTAATGCCTTGAAAGCCTTTCCAGCGTATTCTGGAGACAGACACTTGACATATACACAACCCTGCAATTAAGAAAGAGAGGGGGTTGTTTTTTTAAAGCCCAGCAGACAGGGATAAACAATGCATTAACATGGCACTGGGAAGACACTAACCTCACGTGAATTTTTGTCAACAGCAATATGCACGATTCCATCATTGTCACTGCATTTCTCCAAGATTGCTTCTTGAATTGCTAGATGCCAGTGATCACCTATTTCCCTATGCAAACAATGAAAGGCTTAATTATGCGCATCTGGTTTTTAACATTCATAACCATCTCATCCTTCCCCACTGAGTTTGTTTTCTCTGTAACTTGACATCCTTTTCTGTTAGATGCCTTTGGGACAGATTTAGTACTTTAGCTACTGAATATTCAGTACACTGTGTCCTACAGACCACTTTAGAAAATTCAACTCTAAGAATCAAAAGGAATAATCTGTATTTTGACAGCGGGTTTGTCCTCCCCTTCCAGCAGCCTGCCATCACCTTCCAGTCTGAAACTGCAACCAGTCTTAAACTCGTTTTCCCACAACCTCCTTGGACAAGCTTGTTGTTCCAAGGAGTAGGCCACTTCTAGGCTGCTCCTACTGCAACGGAAGAAGAGCAAAGGAAGACAACACCATAAAGGCCTCTGCCCCTTTACTGTATCACCTCTACCAGAAGTCATAGAAGCAACATGATGTGTCAGGCTTCAGCAGGCTGACGGAGCTTTTTAGCTAGTCATGCACTGTTCATCACTGAAATAGCTATTCACTACCCCGAACAAAGCATCAAATTGCATTTGTCCCATAGGGTACTGATAGAACATGCCAACCTAGACAATCCAGAAATAGAAGTTGTTAAAATCAGATGCTGATTTTTTGGGGCTTTTCACAAAAAAACATTTCATTGTCAATCAACCTTTAGGTACATCATTACAACAGACACAAGTCCATGTATTTTTGTGAAGGTACTGCAGGGAACTCTCATCCTAATAAGCTGAAGCAGAAAAAGAACAATTTCAACAGCCTTAATATGCCTTTAAGCCTTCCTGAATAGCCTTTACATAAAAAACAATGAACTTATTCTTTCAATAATACTATCAAGAGCTTTGGGTAGTTTTAAAGAATTTTATCTACATAATGCCAAAAATTCTTGAAATATTTAATTGTCCTTCCTCCTAATTTATGACAAAGAATGTGGGTGGGGGCGGAATGTACACAGGGACGTTAATTAGCATGGGATGTTACCTGAATCTGTCAAGCAGGACACTAACACAACACGCAAGGGACTCTGGCAACAAGGAATGTTGGATTTGTTTCTGTCATTTGACCTTGATTGGTCAGAGGATCAGACTTTCCAGTTGATGCCCCTTACAAAGGCAGATCATATATAAACAAGAAAAACGCGTGGAAAAGGGACACAAGGGTGCAAAGAAGATCCAAATGAAGGTCCTAGTGGGAGAGAGACTTTCCAGTGGCAAACACAATTTAAAACCCTACAGAAGTTAGAAGATGATTCCTACTCAGGTTGGAAGAAAAAAGTGCGTTCTTTTTACTAGATAGCTCAAAATGAAGGGATTATACAAGTCACCTTCCCCTCCTCTAACTGTGTGAACAACAGTATTTTCTAAGTAACAGGCTGTGCACCAGATGTTAGGGAAATTATGGCATTCCAAGTTGCAAAAGCCAAGACCTTTACAGGTCCCCTCCAACCTAAGCTATTCTATGATTCCATGAAATCTTTACTTCAGTGGATTCCCTCCCAGCCCAGGACTCGTGTCCACAGTTTTTTGAGAAGCATGCTGCCATCATCAGCAAGCCACCTATAGTAAGTAGAGATCATATTGTTAAAAACAAGCAATTGTCTTTGCTGTGCATTCTTCCAAAACACTGAAGTCACTGCATTGCCCCCAAGTGCTCATTTCCTGTTTGCAAATCAAGTAGAAGGGCATTCTCAATCTAGTTTGCTTCTGGGTGTTTTGCAGACCTGGGACATGAAACATTATGAGTCATCACCTAACTGTGATTTCCCATAATGAAATAGGCTCCTAACAAGAATGACTTGCCATTCCCTGATCCTGAACATGTATGCTCCGTTAGCTGCCAGTGAGTCTTGGCAGGAATGCCACCCATGCTTTATGAACCATTCTTTAGTACAAACTTAAGTGGTAGATGCAGAAACACTAAAATGGGCTTATCCAAATGATTAAGATTGGTATTTTAAAAACCAGGTTTGTGTTTCTAGGTATAGTAAATGCCTAGAACATACACCCCAACTTCAGTCTGCTGCTGCGGCCTGAGGGTTCATAACTGCCAGGCAAATTTTCTGACTTCTGGCAGCAGAAAGATTATTTACTCTGTTAGCACTAATACAAATTAACCAGTATATTCCCCAGACAATTCTCAGGTCAAGAGAAAAGCCCTCTATTATGGATGGCTGCTTTTACCAGCTATTGGCATATTGTTGAAAAGTACTTAGTCATTTACTGTTAGCATACAATAGCTTGACTGAAATAGCAGCTGAAAACTGATTTTGTTAAACACAGCTTGCCCCTATGGTAAATGTCAAAATGGTACTTGCCAGCCTAATCACATTACTGGTACATTCTGCATTTCAGGTCATCAGTGACTGCATTCACTCCTTCCAGATCTGGGACCAGAACATAAATCTCCTTCCTCTTTTGACATAAGCAATTGAATAAAGTAGTTTGTCTTGCACTGAGGCACTTGGGTGGCGGGGGTTTGCGTTCATTTATTTAGGGGGGTTGGCTGGTTGGGTTTTTAAAGATTACTCCAAGAGTGTGATTAAGAAGTATTTCCTTAGGCAGCAGTCCTCTGCAAGACAGCTCAGGGAAGAGGAATGGGCTAGGGGATGCAATATGGAACTGGATGAAATATGCCACTACAACTGTAATTCAGCAGTCCAATAACAGACCTAGGTCAACTTCCAAAAGAAAAGGTCTACAAGCAGTGAATGTATTAGACGTTTCAAAATAGCTAATTGGACATAGACACTACAGAGAAGTGCCAAAAGAGAACAAATCCTAGTCTATAATGCTTCTTTTCTTTTTAATGCACTTGCTGGGCATAGACAGCATCAGTACTGAAAAACACCGGAATTCACAGCAAAGATAAAACCTGTAAAGTGAGACTGCCCTTACAAAAATAACATCTCAGTTACTACTTCCACAACAGCCATTGTGAACAGCTAGCGTTTTGAAACAAGAACGTAACCAATCCAACATGCCAATAAGTATTACAGTAAAGTGTCAGGAATGGATTTATTCCAGTACTATTCAGACTAACCAATATAGCTCATGAAGTCTCCTTTGCAGCAAGGACAATAAGGACATTAATCTCACCCAGAATTCTCAGCAAATCTCATCTTTTATTCCATTCTCCTACAGGAGGGTCAGTTGGCCTCCAGCACAATGCCTATAATTTCAGTCTTGCTCACCCTACTGCAACCTGGAAGTTATGAAAGAAGCCACAGTTGGGGTCCACATTGTCCTCAGCTAAATTAGCTATCAGCTTTCTAGTTAATAAGGCAAGGAACTAAAGTAATTAAGTGTAGCTAGAAACTGAAGTGAAAGTGCTGAAGAAACACATGCAAACTTTGCAATCACTTGTGTCCCCTCCTACTTCCCGTTACTCCCTCTTCACAGCAATAGCTTTTATTTTCAACTTCTCATACTCTTCAGTCCCACAGCTTCTCACTTTTACTCTGCAAGACAGTACAGCATTTTCCGCCTATATAATCACATCAGGGAAGAAAATTACTTCAGAGGAGTCAAGTCCCTCTATCTCTTTGCACTGGACAGACTGGACTTTAAAGATTAGAAATTATTAGCTGGCACAACCTACGTGTTAGTCCCCAACTCCTAACATGATCTAGTCCACAGCCAGTAGGGATATAAACAGGACAGTGAGTGGATGAAGCTTTGAAAGACTACAAAAATTATTCTTCCTTAACTCTTGGCATGCCAAACAAGGCTTTTTACTTTGTCATACACAGTACATACTTTAGAACTACAGCTGAGCATTAGAAGCCAGTACTCTGCACTAGTTTGGGTTTTTTTAAGCTTTCCCACTACAAAAACCCCATTTTCTTCAAAAGAAGGCAGCCACACTGCCATAAAGTAATATATTACTGAAAATCAGCCTTTTAAATGCAAACTGTGTAAGCTCATATGACAGTCCAAATACTCCAGAATACTTAGCAATACTTCAGAAACATATAGTCTGTTGTTAGGCCACAGGAGTCTCCCCTGTTAGCTGGTACAACTGAACATCTACAGTTAACTAATGGAGAAAGATCAGTTGTTACTCCCAAGCAGTTTGACTAAATGCCAGCCTTCAAGTGACCCAAAGACACGAAGCAAGACAACGAAGGATGAAAGACACCTCACAGATATTAAGAGGAAGAGTTGTTTGGGGGTGGTTTTTTTTGTACAACCTATTTCCTTCTTTTAGGATATTTAGGTTTACTCACTTCCTCCAAACCCCTCTCAGAGTAGACACAGACCCTTCCAAATGAAGGCAGAAATACAGACTGGTAACTGGATTTACTTACATAACTGGATCAAACATATTGCGAATCTTCAGACACGGTGTCAAGCTGTTTGGTGGTGAATTTCTTCTATCTAGATGAAATGCTACAAAGAAAAAGAGATTAATAGTATTGACGGGCATAATACCATCTAGTAAACAAGTGTCAACTTCAGACATTAATACCTTTCTTGGTTTGCTAAGAATACTTTCCTTCATATATGAAAAAGCATCAAGCAAATCAAGTTCCCCATAGTCTTCTACTGCGCTGAAGAAAAGGTACCATAAGTAACTGACTTTTTGGGCTTACAATTTCTACATTTAAGAAGAAAATGCACCCTCAGGCCATAGAAGAAATCAGGATATTTTAAAAAATAC
This sequence comes from Bolborhynchus lineola, assembly GCA_025448015.1. Taxonomy (NCBI): domain Eukaryota; kingdom Metazoa; phylum Chordata; class Aves; order Psittaciformes; family Psittacidae; genus Bolborhynchus; species Bolborhynchus lineola. The sequence continues at coordinate 7,949 of JAOEHX010008103.1, forward strand.
CATATAGTTGAAGAGAAAGTATTTGCATTATATCTCCATGAAAACACAGATATTCTTAACATCTGGAGCGAGTTTTAAGAGCTACAGGTTAACCATTCAATTTTAACTGCCTGATGAATTTTTGTTTCTTCCACGTCTGAGGCAATTTACTGCCCATCTGACTAAGAAGTAGGGTGACATTTAGGTGAATCTTGTATTGCATCTGTATTGCAGTAACAGCTGTCAAAGAGCACTCCACAAGGATGGAGCTCTTGTAACCCTAAATGCTCTACACATATGATCAAAAGCTTGCAGAAATTTGAAATGAAACACAGATAGAATAGATGCAAGAAGAAAAATGGAAGTTACAAATAACAGTAACGCTTTCAAAGCTGAACAATCCCATGAAATACATTCTGAAGTTCTAAAACAAACTTCTCTGAAGTCTTCTTCTTGTAGGAGGTTCAATAGACTGCACCACCAGATGAAGAATAAAGCAGCCCTTCAGATACAGATAAGGCAGTTGGCCTTGAGAAAGGCCAACAAAGCAGCAACAGAAATGGAAGGGGAGAAGCTGGTAAAACAACTTTCAAGGCTTGAAGGAAGTTTTCCTTTGATGACTTAATAGACTCAAGAGTTCAAACATAAGATTAAAAACCTCAACAAGAAAAATGATGCTCCAAAATGATGCTAATGCTTCTCCTTTGCAATTCCTACATTGGAAAAGTTTGACATTCAAGATATTACAGTGCAAGTGTCAGAAGTCTCACTTTTGGACAGATGTCACTACAAGCCTGTCCTGCTTATTGCTGACCTTTTAACAGAAAATCTTGCAAGCATGTCTGAAATACACAAACGCTCATCTGTATGTCAGCAGAACAAAAACCGTGTCATCTACAAGAAATTCAGTCATGTGGAAGACCCAGCATGTGATACGCAAGCACTAACCAAGAGAAAACGTACTGCCTGCAGATATGGCATAGACAAACTCACTCTTTAAGTAAACATCCAAGGGGAAAAAAAGAAATTACCAACTAGAAATCAGAAAAGGTGACCTCCAAATCTAATATGGAACCTACCATAACAACATTTTTAGTTATCTGGGGAACTTACTAGAATATACGGAGTCCAAGTCGCCAATACCTGTAACAACTGCCCGGTTTTCCTTAAGATTGAATAGCTTTCCAAATATGCTGGTGACACTGCATCTATCTCTGAGCTCCCTGTAGTTTAAGGGAAAAGTCCTTTTTCAATAGCACATGGTTTTGTAAAGTTTTTTTGCCCTTGATTAAAAATTACACATAGGGTATACAACAAAAACTTTACAGAACTAAGCAACATTGAAAAACAAATGGACTTACCTCACTCATGTAGGTTGGCTCCAGCAGACCAAGAGGGGTGAAATGTCACCAGCATATTGTACACTGGGGCACCACACCATGCTGGAGAAGGTGAGCTGGGGTAGCCTAGTCATGGACCTGGACCTGAAAAGGTGTGGGGTTGAGGAAATTATGTGCTGATTGTTAATAGCTAAGTTTATTCAGCACATGGTTTTAACCCAAGGATGAAAAGAATGGGGAGGTTATTTGCAGAGACTCTAGGCCCAGAGGATCAACATTTCTGCAAGCTGCTTACGAATTCCAGCTGCATCACTGAGCTTTGCCTGATCCAATTTCTAATAACCTTGATGTCCTGTTTATAAGATCTCAGCTGTTTGCAGAGATGAATTCAGCTGGAACACACTACCAGTGCAAAACCAATCTGCCACCAACTTAACGGAACATTACACTCACAGAGCAAGTGTGCCCAGGGCAGTGAAGCATATAGAAATAAAGATGAATTCTGCTTTTTCACAAAAATGTTTCAAAGTCAGGGTAAATTAGGAGAAAGTTTTGCAACTTGGAGGGAACTGTTCATGTAGAGGGGGAAAAAATATGGCCACAGAAATCAGTAAAGCACAACAGGTAGCACAGGAATAAGCATTAAAATGCATACCAGAACTGGGACCACAAATGGAGGCTAAGGAAGACACAGACAAGTTTAAAGTAATGCTGTACCTACACATCAGAATTCAAAATACCGTAGCTAACGGGTGTCTCTTCAGCTTCAGAGCACATCTGTAACAATTAATTCTCCCCTTCCCCCCAAAAGAGCAAGTTTAAAACACAAGCCTATACAGATTTCAATAGTGATTATTTGAAAAATTACACTGGTATGGAGCAAACAAAATATTCTCCTCACAATAAGTGCATAAGCAGATGTTCTTTTATGACAACAGTCTAAGCTACACCATAATTAACTAAGCACTTTTCCTGCTATTTCTTTCCCTAAGCAGGTCTCGAGAGCAAGACTCCTAAGATGAGGGTAAAAAGGTGGAGATGAAATAAGAAAGCAGAAGCACAACTTCGCAACAAGTCACTGTCAAGACAATTCTTAGGTCTTTCCTAAACGCCCCTTGGGGACTAGGAAGCACCTTCAAGAAAAGGAATTCGCTTTGTATTTCAATCATAATGTACTTTAGTTTATTATCTTAAACCGGAGATGACTCTATCATTCCGGATTCGAACAACAGCAGCAGCTAAAAGCATCGGCTTTCAAGCTCTTTATCACTGTGACTGGAATATGTCTATGATGAAAGTGGCTCTTGCACGCACTTCAAAATGAACACCTAAGAAATTGTAGTACAGCTTTCTACACCTCTTGAATTAGTACTATACTGTTGCTAAAGGGATTCCCCAGTATCACCACAATGGATTATTAGACAGCCCCCATCTTTAGATGTGGATCTGATAAACTGGAGAAGGTTGAAGACTTGCATCAAGTAGAGGTAGCCATGTGTCTCAAGAACAGCTTTATTCCTGTTAAGCCACAGACCACTATAATTTATTAAGTACTAACACCTCTTACCAAAAGCAAGAACAAAAAAAATATTCTGTTAAAAGAGTTGTGTTAAAGTGCGTAACTGCAACACCAGGTTCTTCAGTAAACAAGAAAGATACTGAAATAAAAACTACTATATGCTATTAAAAGAGAAGAGTATACTTCATTGGGCTCTAGTACAGTTAAGTTCAGCTATAGAAGACTGGCATGGGATGGATATAGCATTTTACAACCACCAGAAAATACAGGATTTTCTAACAATAGTTAAGAACTGAGTTGGTTTAGGGTTGAGGTTTTTTATTATTGTTGGGTTTGGTTTGTTGTTTTGTTTGGTTGGTTTGGGGTTTGCCTTTGTTTTGGTTTTTTTTTTTTTACATAGAGAAAGGATTATATTCCTACAAGCCACAGAGGAGGGGTGTCATTCACACAAGGTAACAGGTTATCTTCCATGCTGCAGGATGAAATATCACCCTAGATGTGGTACTTCAGAGAACCTCTTTATCTCATCTCCAGCGCTGTCAAGGAACTTTAGCTATTGCTGTTAACTTACCTATGTTAGAGCTCTGTCTACCTACTTTTCTTTAGTGCTCCAGTTATGAGACGCATGATAGCACAATGGTATCTGTTCTTTCAAAAGCAAACTGAACACATTTGTTTTCTGCTCCATTGATTTAATTACACTTTTGCATGACCAAGACTGTTTGTCAATTAACAATTATCCTGACAGCTGCTTCAAAACAGTCACATTTGTCCATCATCCTACCTTTAACTTTCTTCTTTTTTTTGACAGATACATCTACTGTGTGCAGTAGGTAGCATTTCGAAGGAAGTAAGCCAGACTTTATTGTGGCCCAGTTCAGAAGAAAACAAATCCCAAACTGTCTGTCAAAAAACAGAATGCCTCCTGAAATACTGGACAAAATGCCACAGAGATGCCTGAAGTCCAGATGCTAACAGACAGTAGAGCCTAGATCTTCATGCATGCTATAGGTCCCATACTTAAAATGCATGCTGTCATCTACCAATACCCTAGTACACAGACAGGTCAAGAGGCTTTCTTCTTCGACTGCACATACTCTCAGCATTGTGATCTGCCACAGAGCACTATCAGATCTCAGCTTAAAAAAATTGTGACCTTGAAATTTATTCACAAAATTCAAACCCCAGATACAAAATCAGTCTGATTTTATACGTACTGAGTTTTTTCAGGCCCTAGTAGTCTTGAAGAGCAGTTAGATTTATGAAGTTTGATATTCAAACATCAAAACTGAGCAATGAACATTGATTTATACTCACAAAAATCAAATAAGTGACACATCCATACAGAATTCCTAACATCAGGAAAAGAAAGAGCTGTGCAAAAAGTATGAAACTTATACAAGGAACACAAAACAGAAAGACCCTCTGCATGTGAAAATAGCCTTTGCCTGCTGACGACCAAGATGTACAGAGACCAAATGACCTGAGCCATTTCAGCCACCCCTATTTCCATGCCCCTCTATTAGAGGTAAAAGTATGCATTTTCAGTTCTTCAAAGATCTTTGCTGAACTACGAACATAAGAAGAAAACTAGGGAAGTTGCCATTAAAAGCACTGAATGAAATAGATGTTAATATATCCTGTTCCAGAGAAAGCCTAGAGTCTTGTACACACTCTAGGCAACACACAGCTAAAAAGCCACAGCTGAGAGGTACATTATTCTGTCCACATTCACAATAATCTACAGTAGGTATCAGATTCTCGGATTCAGATGGCACCTAATAGTAGCTACAGGAGCTGTCTTTCTAGGAAGTTCTGGAAACCACTGTTTTGCAGAGAGCCTTGAATTCCATGTAGCCAAGCAGCACCTGAGCTATCACACACTGGAAAGTCTTCCAAACCAAGGAAAATCCAGGAAAATCCTGTGACTCCTAACACAGGACAGAAAATTATGGAGTGATTTATATTGCAGTTAAACAGGACAAGAAAAACTGAGAGCAAATGAGTAGTAAATGAGAAATTCCAGAACTGGAATGATCATGTTTTACAGCCTGCATTGAACAATAAACAACATAGAAAATTCGGCTTTATAATGGACCTAGCTTGCAGAAGCTAGGTTCAATTTAAGCATTTGAAAATCTACCATGACAGTATTACAGAGGTGGAATAGAGGCAGCTGTTGATGAAACCCACCATTTCTGCACTGCACATCCCTAATGGAGAATATCCTAGAAAGAAAAAGCTTTGCAACTCTTGTATTAAAGTTACTATTCACATCTTACTAAATTTTCAGAAACTGAAATCATGTAACGCAGTTGTCACAGCAGAATGCCACGTTACTATTACTGCAAGACAACGACTGTCTTCAAGAACCTCAGCCCTTGTATTCACAAGGTATTTTAAAAAGGAGCCTTCATTTCCAATGAATGATTTAAAACAAGCAACATAATGCTAAAACCAGTAGTGTAACTGAGAAGTATATAATGATATCCCAACATAACATTTTGCACAGACAAGAAAGAAAGGGGACCCAGGAATACTGAGACCCTCATCCTATAACATATCAACTACCTGCAAATAAAATGTTTGGCTTTTCAAGTTGACAGCATTGTTCAGTTTTACTTTAAACTTACAGAAATACAAAAAGGCCCATAGGAGAACTTAGGAAAACATGCAAGCAGCCTGGAACAAAACCAAAACATTAGCAGTACTTTTATTCAGGTGATCAAGTTTGCTACAGCAAAGTGTTCCAGGCTACAAAGCAGCTCTTTCTGTCTGTCTTTGGACAGGAAATAATCACACTGAAAGGAGCTACTTTAAAGTGTACCCTCTTTTACAGGAAACAATAAAAACATTGTTTCTTACAAATAAAAATGTGTGCCAGTAAAAAGCAAAAGAAGGAAGGCTGTTACAACTTAAACTAGGACTAACATTAGAATACTCAAGAACATAGACGAGACTGCAATTATTTGCCAGTGGGAATTTTTACTTTAAATGGTACTAAGGAGGGCAGAAAGTCTGTTTCAACTATGCTTTTTTCAGCATCTCGTACAATGCCACAGAAATCACGCACAGTACAACCTTGCTAACATGCGATTTAAAGTTGAACTAAACTGGAGAAGCACCCACTCTCTCTTCCCTCACCATCAAAATAAGCTGATGAGTTTACATACTAGGATTTTCCACAGCATTTATTTCAGTCCCACTGGAGAGATAATACAGCACTACAGAACAAAATAAGGCAAGACTGACTCTTTAGGAGAGTCACAACATGTACAACAACTGGCAGTTAAAATTTCACTTTACACATTTACCTTCACACTCAAGACACTAGCAGACATGACCATTCACGTCATTTTTCATTGACAAAAAAATAAAAAATAAACCCACCCAAAACCCCCTAAGAACTAAGATCACTGATGACAGACAACTGTAAACCCAGTGGGTTCTTGCCACTTTGCTCCATTCGCTGCAAAATCTATGTATGACAACAGCCTCCTCCATTAAAGAATGCTTTGCTGCACCACAGAGCTTTGAATACGAAACACAGTAGAGAAAACCATTTCTAACAGAAAGGGAGCACTACAAGGAGATACTAAAAATCCACATTCTGCTGACTGGGGTCATTTGTCCCAGCAGTTTCCCTTTCCAAATAAACAAACATCTCTTCCTCCAAACTCTGTCTTTGGTACCTCAATGATAACAGTAGGAAACTCAAGTCTACAAGCTCCATTTACCTGCTGTCAGATCCAACCAATAACATTACTTCCAGTAAGCGTAAGGGATGTCAGAATTTGACCAACTACAGAGTATTTTATTTTTTTTATAATTCATAAAAGGAAAAAGCAGCTCACTTTGGCTACAGGCCCTCTGCTGTACTTCTCCAGTAGCTGTAACAGAAAAGCTCATTCTGCTCCAAAACAAGGCAGACACTGAATGCACAGTCTACTGGACAAGACAATAGACAAATAGCACTGACAGTTCATAGTACTTAAACGTGCGAGAGAATACAAGTCTTTCATCTTCAAGCAACAAAATACCAGGATGATGCAGACATTAGAACAATTATATTTACAAAATATAACTAAACTTCAGTACCTTGGCCTTGCCACACTTTCGACGGTATAACTAAAATTTTGTCACACGCTGCAGAAGGTTGCATCCACTTCCAAACCAAAAACTCAGCACCACCTATCCTTCGTGTCTCTGTGCGAACTCGAGATTCATTTGCTGCAAGGAAATCAACTGCTCTGTTCCAGACTTTTCTCATTTTCCTCCTTAAAAATCAGAACAAGAGTTACAAAGTCAGAATTATCAAAATCTGCAGAACTGATATCCAGCACATAACAGACATCCAACGTTTTTCCACACATACTTGTGTCAATAAGGATCTCCAAGACATTACAGTATGCAACCTATTGAAATTACATCAACTGACCAATTTATTCTTACTATTTTTCCTTACGTAAAGGAAATTCAGTACTTCTAGCGAGAACATACCTGTCCTGAGGTGGTATTAGAGAATCATGCACGTGTAAAATAGGCATGTAAGGCTGCAAGTCTTTATTTTCAGAACATGCCTCACTGTGGCTCCTTAGAACATCTGAGGACACCAAAGAAAAACAGGTAACTATGTAGTTCATGCAAATATGAAGAAAAATATCAATTCTGGCAATAAAAAGCTACTTCGATCACCCTTCCAATTTCAGCAGTTAAGATGCTTATGGCATTTTGAAGCATTTTTCCTCCTAACCATGCGGACTACAAATCAAGAAAAAACTAACCACCTACTGTGCCTCCAAGTACCCCAAATAACTTTAGAACAAAGGAAAAAGAGTTCTTGCAGTTATTCTTGATTGGTACTTCTACCTGTTGCCAAAGACAGCCATCTCTGAAAATAAAGTGCTCTCCTTCTCCCAAAAAACTTCATTTGCAAACAAAAAAGGTAGAAAACGGTAAAAGCAGGAAAACAGCTCCAATTTGTCTCCATCTCTATATTTATGAGGATTGACACAGGTGAAAGTAATAAGACAATTTAAGTAATAAGACAATTTAAGACAATGCAGCCCAATACAGAAAGAAAACCCTTACAAACAACTGAAAACATTGTGGCTCCAAGCAGAAAGGCAGAATTTCAGACCTCAATTATATAGTCTATTTTAGAGGAGTAATTTCTGCTCAAAGTGACTAACTAAAAAACTGTTTTTTCTCTGAAAAGGTATTAAGGTTGAATGTTTTAGGACTTGATATTTTAGCCAAAAGACAGCTGAAAAGGAGTTCAAAAAAGAAGCAACACGTCACCATGCTTCTAGTCACTTCATTTTTATTTGGTTTTAATGGTAAGATAAAATATGACCAAGTCAATAGAAACTTATTATAGCCAAATTAGACATAAATTACAACTTTTGTATCAAAAGCTTTGATTAGGTTTAAAGGATGATTAAAAAAAAAGAGAAAGTAAAACAGGAACCACACATTTGACCAAGAAATCTAACAGCACAACAACCAACAACTGAACAGGAAGAAACCGTAACTGAATTAGTGGCAGTACTTTGAAAGATTATACAGAGCTGACACAGATATATCAGATGTAACTTAAGAAGCCGTACCTATTATCTTTACCACCATATCATACATCTGCCTCGTTTCTTCTTCTTCTTTTGCCCAACGGTATTTCATGTAGTGCAGGACTCCCCAGACCACTGCTACACCTGCATTAAAATGTATAATACTCTTTAAATGGTACTAGAACATCTGTTTTTAAACAGTCTACACTACATTCAGGATCTCTTAACAATTAAAAAAGCCTCAACACACAAATACACAAATTACAGCTACGCAGTTTGTTTTGTATACCAGTGATCACAAGGCAATGTTAACTGGTATATGAAAGAGACTGAGGGACACCATTTCAGGCCAACATCAGCATTGACGACAATACATTTAACTCTCACGCTATGCTTTTTTTAAAAGGTGCTTCAAATTAACCTTAATTACAAATGAGAAAGTTGAGATACGCAGCAATTGCTCAGCATGACTGATGAGACCAGTGGTTGACTTGGATACCGAGTCTCATTTCCACATCCCAGTTCAACCCTCATACTGACTACTATCAGAAAGATGGCAATCTGGGACAGTTTGCCTCCAATTCTTTTGGTTCATCAAAAGGCTACTGACAGAGATTTCATGTTTTCTGCTCATAAGCACGAGACTGTTAAGATAGAGGGATAAACAATTTATTAGATATGCAATAGGTGTATGAGATGAACTCTGCATCTTCAGTATTTCTAACCAGCCACATGGAAAGAAGTGAAGTGTCTGCACTCAGAGGTATCATGTTTATGCTGCATAGTTTCCACTACCGTGAAGAATTAAATAAACTTGGAAGAATTTGAATCTTAACTATCAAAACCTAACCAGTTTTACTGAAGGAGTAAATAATTTTTACAACATAGTTTCAGATATAAGAAGTTGAGGTGACAACCATGTTGGGTATCCAACTTCTAACACTATGAAAATTCCTATTTTCTGTAGTTATGTTTCTAAAATTCCTGGAACAATAGTGAAAGATCCTCAAAATTAAGGCTATCATGCCTTTTTACTGAGCACTTTGCTCTTTCAGATCAGTTCAACCTGCAACTTTTGAAACTCACAAGGTACTGCTTTGGCAGAGAAAAGAGTTCCCAAAGCATGAATATTGGATTGACAGAGGTTGGACAGAGCCTTGGGTGGCATGGTTTAGTGGGAGGTGTCCCTATCCATGGCAGGGGGGTTGCAACTAGATGATCTTAAGGTCCTTTCCAACCCTAACTATTCTGTGATTCTATGAATATATTCAGCTGATAGCAGCAGCAGAAACTGCACTATAACCAAGGTGCTGATAGGAACTCCAAGTTCTGCGGTTGAATAAAACCTTTTAAACATGTTGTTTACTTTTCTCTGTGCACTTACATAAACACAAGTTATAACAAAAAAAAAAAAAAAAAAATTATTTTTTTACTAACTTACCCAAAAGCAATATGGACAATCTGTGAGTTACGTTAACAAATGCTCGTCGAAAACGACACCTGAAAGACATCTTTGGACTAGTGGATTCCAAATACTTCACGTCTGTCACATTAGTGACATCCCTCTCATTAGGGTCATTGCTGAGACACCTAGGCAAAATATACAGTGTTTATGAAAAAGGATACATTCACTATTACGTTAAGAAGAAATTCAGTTAAGAAATAAAGACCACTTACTTTATGCCAACATCTTCCCCACTATTCAAGATCCATTGTAATGCTGTGTTAAATACACTTTCATATTCTGGATCTAGATTCTGTCAGAAGACAAATTAAAGTAATTTAATGAATAACCAGAAAGTTATTATGCCACAATAAAACTCAGATACTACACAGATTAGTAGCCAAAACTACATGGTTTTGTCTTTGATTCTTCAGACTTTGCGTGAGTGTTCGCCACACAAACTGAATCTAACTAACACTATGAGCAGTTATCACACTTGCTAGCGTCCCTCAAATTAAGGACTCTGAAAACTCAAGCCACATTCACTGTTAACAATTCTGACCTGCAGCAAGAAAAAATATTCAGCCACTAGGCGGTGCTCAATGAAAGTCTACTTTGCTATTAAAACTAGTTATAAACCCAGCCGAAAATGGGTCCTGTAAAAGCAGTTCAGGTCTTCTTGTTTGTTTATTTTAAGAAGCTTGAGGAAAACACAATTCAATTGCTACTTCGCAAATAGACCAACGCTTTGTAGCTCAAGAACTGATATAACTATATATAAATGGACTTCTCTAAATTAGTGGGTGTCAGCTATCACAGGAGAACATTCACTGCTGAGCTACAGCTGTCTCCACAGTTTGCCTTGCATGCTCCTTTGCAGACAAAGAAAAGCAAAAATTGAAGTTACTATTGTACTCGAAATTATAACTCTCCAAGAAGATTTATCTCCATTTTCCCTCTGAACTCCACATAGTGTAACTGCCCTAGAATTAAGCACTTAACAAATCAGTAACTGTTTACTATTTTACTCTCAAAATGACAAATTTTCATGTGAAATTTGATGTTCTCAGAGCTAAAACAGTTGTTATAAGAACTATCATGCCTTTAGCACAATAGACAGGTATGTGACAGACTATCAGTTATCTGGCATCAACTTAGTATCTTCCAATGTATCCTCACGATGCACTGGTTTTAACAGATATCAAGTATCATTGCCAAACCCTAAACCAGCGCTTCAGGATGTTCTCTAAACATTGCCCCTTTTTGTCTGCTATGAATATATTTGCCAAAAAGTTCTATATATTTTTACATTAAAAGTCATGTTAACTTACTCTTCCCCCCTGCCCCATGCAATCAAAGAAATGTTACACTCTCAGCCTTTTAAAAGCTTCAAGTAGTTTTCCACTGAAGGGTACACCAATGTGGGTTAAAATAAACCCTACAGCTGTCAAGACAAGGCAAGAGTCACATTTTATTTGGGGAGTGAGACAGGGGGATGACAGCAGACAGTGGGATTTCATAATTCTGCACACCTATCAAATTAACAAAAAGGCCTTTTTTTGACCATTTCTATTTAAAGCATCAATGAATGGTGTCTCCATTCAGCTGCTGCCTGTCAGGCCCGCTGCACACATCCATGCATCTGCTTCACTTCCCAAAGAAACAAAGACTGTATCCTTTCTACTGAGTCACAAAGCACAGTATACTGATTTCTGAAGAAGCTTCTAGAAATCTGAATTTCATAAACTTACTATTTTCATGTTAGTCAACAACCTACATCAATCCAAATTATGCCCTGGTGTTTTAACTAAAGGGGAAAAAGCCTGCGCACTATTGAAGCGCTACTGTCTACACTTCTATTGCAATTAAGAGTTTCTTTCATCTTTCCTGTCCCCCAAAACCTCACTACATCCCCAAATAAAAACTGTGTTACATAATTCCAAACATTTCCAAATCGCATTCAACATTAAGTCAAATTTTAGTCAACACACTAGCTACAAAAGCAGGCCTTACAAACTGAGAAACTTACACAATTCTTATATGTAATCAATGAAAAGAAATACCTCATTCACTTACTTTCAAATATTCAGCTGCCTCCTGGATGGTAAGATTTCTTTGAACAGAGCTGCCACATTCATGTTCCCCTGGTAAAAGGAAATTCTTGTTTACTTTGATCTACTTATTACTGCATTATATAAAACAACATCACCTAAACACAAGCTTACAGTTAACACGATCTACACAAGCAGCAGTAGCTCAGTAATACCCAAAAGTTCTACTAAAAATATGGAAAAAATCTTTGGACAGATTTCTCCTTCAAGAATTTAAAAAACTTGGAGACTGCTACAGCTAATTGTATGCACAAATCACATCAATACAACATCATGTACTGCTCACAAAGTATAATTTAGTATTTAGCCTCAAAGTAGAACAAAAGGCAGCATGAAGAACTAACAAAAGAATATTACAATAAAACAGTTGCTGCAGCCCAACTCAACTTCTTCCAAACAATTTCCATTTACCCTGAAACATGTATTATCTTTTATACAGACCAAGTTAGTCTCAGCTGCAATATACCCCTAGTAGTATTCCAGTCACTATGAAGTTACTACTTTATAGACTGGCCCAAGTTATCAGAAGAACTCATCTTCCTGAACATGCCCAAAATCCCAAGATGGCCTCAAACTGGTGTTTCACCATCCTCCTAATTATTTTGGAAAAATATGCAGAAGTAGTCAGGAAATAAAGTATTTCCAAATGTAAAAAAATACACACTCAGCCCCCACAGCCACGTGCCATCTTCCTGATTTTCTTTGCTAAACTGAAGGTACCCAATGCATGCAAAAAATATGCAGTGTCAATCTATGATTTTACTGTGCCAATAAAAAAGTTAACAACAAATCCAGTCTTTTACTGACTCAGGCTTATGCCTGCCTTACCAAATCTATGCTAAAATTATTATTCCCAAAGCCATAGCAAAGCTAGGAAAGTTTAAGATACTCATATATATACAAAATATAAATCTTTGTTTATATTCTTAAAGCATCTAAAAATCTAAATTACTTTACCCTGGAATACCCTTTAAATGGAGCAATTTCACGTATTAATTCCCTACACAAATGAGAACACTTGAGGCAATCTGTGTTATCAGGAAACACTAGCAAGCTATGGAGAAGCATCTTCATGTCTCGTTCACACTAGTGAGATCCAAAGAAATAAGTGTTTCTATGAAGCAAAAGTCCTTTTTAAACTGCTAAAAGTCTTTTTTAGACTGCTTTTAACACATTCGCACTTGAACACATTAAGTGAATTTGCCCTTACAAGCACATCATTACAGGGATGCTCTGCTCTTATTTCTGGGATATAGAGAAATAGGAGCACTGTGTTAAGAGTGTTCATATGCTATTTGGCCTAGAAGTGCTGCTGGAAGCAAGCCTGTGAGCATGCTGTTATTTTCAATCAAGCACTGAGCAGAAAAGACACTACTTCAAAAGTTGTTTCACTTGGTAACTCAAAGGCAACATTTCAGGCTTTCAAAGTGCCAGAGTTTGCCTAAGGCAAAACTGGTGAAAACTGACACTACACCTTATCAAAAACCAAAAAACCACGCTGCACTTATAAGTCAATACCAGAACTGGAGTTAAGGGCTATTCCTGTATGTAATTTAGGTAGACATTCTTTTCGTGCAGCATAAACTCTACAACCTGCAAATTTACATCTGTACTCATCTGGGAATTTCATGTTTCAAGATTAGCAGACTTGGGATAACTATTTATAGTACTGTCCTGGGTTCAGCAGCAGCAGTCATTTTTCTCCTTCTCAGTAGTTGATGCAGTGCTGTGTTTTTGACTTTCAGCCTGGGAACAGTGCTGATAACACCGATGTTTTCAGTTGCTGCTCAGGAATGTTTACTCTGACCAAGGACTTTCTGAGCCTCACTCTCTGCCAGGGAGAAGGGGAAGCCGGGAGGAAGCAGAGACAGGACATCTGACCCAAACTGACCAAAGAGGTGCTCCATACCACAGCACATCATGTCAATTATATAAACTGGGGGCAGCTACCCGGAAGGACCTGCTGGGTCGGGCTGGGTATCAGTCAGCAGGTGGTGAGCGGTTGTTATTCTCTTCCCTTGTTACTTCCCTTATCATTATTGGTGGCAGCAGCAGTGGTTTGTGTTATACCTCAGTTACTGGGCTGTTCTTATCTCAACCCATGGGAGTTAC
>JAOEHX010008104.1:0-32838 GCA_025448015.1 Bolborhynchus lineola
AAAAACATTGGTGTTATCAGCACTGTTCTCAGGCCGAAAGTCAAAAACACAGTGCTGCACCAGCTACTGAGAAGGAGCAAAAATGACTGCTACTGCTGAACCCATGACAAGTGGAAAAACAGGTGATAAACACGACACTTCTCTCCTGGGCTTCTGTAGCATAATGAGGAGCAAGTTGCTGCCCTGTGTAGGTGATTATTTTGTAAGCTAGAATTGTCTGTACAGAATACTCCTTTAACTGAGACATGTTGACATGGTGAACCCTTCATTCCATTCTGTACATTCTGTGTTATCTAGGCATCTGAATGGATATTTAAGTTGGATATTGCCCGATGAGCTCTTTCTTTTTACACTGAGTTTGACCTGGAATTAATAATCCTCTTCCTAGAATAAAAGACTAGAGCCCAATTATTTGGGTATGGGGTGGGGATTCTTCAGATATGTACTGTTTATTCAGATTTTATAGCAGAGTGCCAGGGAGACTTCTACAGTGAGTCAGACAAATTGAAGAATTTTAGGGGTAGCACTTGCAAGAAAGTTACTCATCTGGTGTTCTAATGTATTGTGATCTGTTACTTAAGTATCACACAATGATTCAAGATGCAACTTACCTTAAATGACTGTACCTCTCCAAATCTGTGTGTCAGACTTCCATGAGAAGAGTGTGTTGTACCTCTGAACTATGATCTTTATAAGAACAAGAGCTCTTTGCTTAAGTGAAGAGAATAGAAGCTTACAAGCCTCTTTGAAAATGCAGGCTCTGTAGAACAGGACCTCCCCTGATTTTCTACCTCTGAACAAGCATTTCTGGCTGGCAAAGAATGTAAAAGGCCTTCATAAAGCATGCTGGTTAATATAAACTTTATAATGAATTTGATTTCTTCTACTGTCTTCTGGGTTTTGCTCTTTAGTAAGCTGCTGGGCAGAAAAGGCTATTGTGCAAGGAACAATGCAAGACAGATCTATCAGGTCCTTGAAAATTTTGTAGATTAAATGGAGATGCAGGCTCTTGATAAGTTGTTCTGTCTCTGGTTGCCTGGCTTTAGACACAAACCTCAGGACTAATCCTTCTAGGCATGAGGTGGCATAGTATGTTCTAGTCCTGCTATTGAACAGTACATAGGAGGGTTTAGAGTTCACAGCTTGATGTACCTTTTTCATTAAGCCTTTCTTTACCCTTGTGATACATACTACTTTGGCTGCTATATTAAAAAAAACAAAGGAGAAAGAAACCCCCCCAAAAAACACCAGTGCTCCCCTACCTCCTCCCTCCCCTGCAACCAAACACATCTTTTCATACATTGGCTCTTTTTTGGGCTTTTTTGTTAATTTTTTTTTTTTAAACACTTGGGACACTAACTTCTAGTCTTTTTGACAGTCATCCATAAAATGCAACTCTTCAATTTCAACTATAAATTCAATTAAATAGAATGAAGAAACTGGAAAGAGCATTTTCAATAATATGCTTATATTGCACAAAAAAACCCTTGTGGACTTAGGATGCACCTGTGTTAGTATTTTAGCTTGATTTGAGAATGTTCTTTGGAAGCAAACCTGTCATCCTTACCTAATGTGTTTTGGCTAACATAATGAAATAGTCTTGGAGCACTTTGAATTGGAATATTTTTGGATCAAGGCAGACCGGAAGTTGTGCTCTGTGAAAGCAGCTCCTGGTCACCTGTGGTTGTACTCTGCTCTCCTTTGAAGTAGAAATCACTGAAATGCATAATTGGTGGATGTTAGTCCTTAATGACAGCTGTCTTGCTTTATGGTTTGGTCTGTAGATCTGCACTCTATGTATTAATGTAGTTGTACAGGCAGTATGAGACTTTATTCAGTCAGTTTATTAGATCCATGTGTTTCTTAACCCAAACCAAAACCAATGCACAAATGCAAAATAAAAAAAAAAAATCCCAACCCCAAAAAACCTTATCCTGAATTGGGAATTAAGCAGTAATGTGAATCTGTAGGGAGTTGTTGCTTCATGCCTAAAATTAGCCACAAAGTTTATAAGCAAACTTAAGGGCCACACCTTCTGAAGTGTTGGAGAAGGTTACTTCACTTTGGTCACAGATATGCAGTCATACCCCTTCGAGCAAGGACAAGTTTCAGTACTGTCTGAACTTGTGTACTTGATTACATTTCTTCTTTGCATAAATAGCTTTCTAAATGCTGGAAATGCTTTTTTTTCGTAAAGCTTTCTTGTGGCTAAGGTGCACATACTTTCAAAATAGAAAATAAGTGACAAAAACTTAGAGTATTTGTGCAGTTTGTCACTTGTACTGCAATTTCAGGCTTTGATGTGAAATCAGCTATTTGAATGTCTATGTGTGGTTGTATAGCCAAATGGCTTTGCAATAGCCTTAGCTTTGCCGCTGTTTCTTATACTCCAAATGGAGTGAACACTGTAATAGGCTTGGGTTGAGTAAGGTGTTAAAAAGTAAGGAGAGAGGCTGGAGAATGGTATCATCACTTCCAAGCTGAAAGGCTAATGTCCTTCTGCATATAGTCTTTGTTTATTTTGCAGCTTGAAGGTCTTCTGTTAAAACTTTGTCAGTTTAACTTGCTTGAACAGCTATTGTTTTCTTGCCTGAAGACTTGGGAAACTCCAAACTCCTCTCTGGTCTAGTATGTGAAGCATAAATGCTTGTGATCTTCCTCCTGTGACATATTATACTGGCAGATTTGGCTTAACCAGGATGCAACAGTGCAAACCCTTTTTTGTCTAGACTGAGCTTATTTGCTGTCACCCTAATAACATCAGTACTTGCAGTCAAAATGAGTGGGGGAAGCCTGTGATGTGTTTTCTGCTGGTGTTTTTACCAGCAATTTATCACTCAACACAGTATCACAGATAGTGTAAGATGATTGTTGCAGTGCTAAGTGGAAGGGAGCTCAGCATCTGTGATGTGTGCTTTTCTCTAGTTGAGCGCAAAGGATGTGTTTGAAGTCAGACTTATAACTGGTGAACTGTTTTCCTCCCCACATATGCATGCACTCCTGTATGAAGATAGGCTGAGAAAGTTGGTGCTGTTCATCCTGGAGAAAAGAAGGCCATGTGGAGACCTCATAGCAGCCTTCCAGTGTCTGAAGGGGGCCTACAGGGGTGCTGGGGATGGATTTTTCATTAGGGACTGTAGTGATAGGACAAGGGGTAACGGGTTCAAACTTAAACAGGGGAAGTTTAGATTGGATATGAGGAGGAAATTTTTTAGTGTAAGGGTGGTGAGGCACTGGAATGGGTTGCCCGGGGAAGTTGTGAATGCTTCATCGCTGGTGGTGTTCAAGGCCAGGTTGGACAGAGCCTTGGGTGACATGGTTTAGTGGAAGTGTCCCTGCCTGTGGCAGTGGGGCTGGAACGAGATGATCTTAAGGTCCTTTCCAGCCTTAACTGTTCTATGATTCTATAACCAAACTGGCCTTAGTGAAGTTAGACTAATGTGATTCTTTACTTCCTGTGGTCAGTACTGATGTTGAAATAACTTTGTGCTTTGGATGACTTTCTGTTCCTGTGGATTTTATAGTTCTTAATGGCTGTGCTAACAGATTGCAAAGTATTCAGTGTTACCATTCTAATTGCAGTTACAGTTATGATGGCACCTTCCTAACTGTACAGCATAAACTTGTCTGAACTATCTTCCAGCACTTTCCACTGAAGGATGACTGTTTGCAGGTTTGTAAGGAAGCTGTGATGATGCTGAAGCTTCCCTTTGCAGCAGTAAACCAAAGAGGAGTGGGAAGCAGATGCATTAATGAGAGCGCCCTTTTCATGGGGGCAGGAGGAGGGAGTGGAAGGTACTTGCTGTCACTTTCTTAACTCTGTTTCTACATTGTCACCGTATGTGTTGAACAATTGTTGCCTTTGTGGCTTAAATTCCTGGTGATGCCCTAGTACTTTGAATGGGAGCCATTTGGAAGCTATCTTGTGAGCTACACAGTAAGTTCTTTTCTTAAAGATGTGCAATTGACTACTCCTTTCAGTTGTGAGCAATGTTTCAGTGTATTGGTATGGAGTAATTGAAGTTGTCCTATGTAGTAGAACATTTTAAATATTTTAATGGCATGAAATGACAGTGGCGCTTATCTTTTTAATATGCATATTGTCATTCTTCTGAAATCTTCAGGAACAGTATCTCAGTAGGATATCAGTTTGACATAAATGACTGCTATGCTGTTGCAGTTGTGTATGAAATTCAGTTTTGTGCATTTGAGATTGAAGGTGAAATCTTTAACTTCATACAGAACATCAGTTATAAGTAGAATCACAAACACTTTGGACTGGCCTTTTCCGAATAATAAAGCAACAAGAATGTTTTTGTCACTTTTTCCACTTACCTTCTAAACAAGATTTGGTTTTGGGCCAGTCTTCCTAATATGTTAAATGTTAACATCCTAACTGAGACTTGTGCATAAACTAAATTTAATGTTTGAGTCTATGAGTAAGACAAGTGATGTAGGTTTTTTTACACAGCCTACTTCATGTGTCCTATTGCCTTTTTTAATCATTTTTTGACAGAAGTTGAGTGTTTAGTTTTGTAGACTTCATGTTTTGAAACATTTAATACCTCAGCTGCTGAGGAACATGACTTAGATGAAACACTTTGTTTATTAACTAACTTCAAAAGGTATGTTTTTTTAATATGCATTGAGTAACTCTTTGAGGACAGGTTCTAGTTTGTTCTTTATTATGATTTTGCTAAGGCAGGCTAAGGGGTGTTTATGTAAATGCTGCACACTAAATGGTGGGTCACTTGTCAACTTACATATGTGTGTTACTCTAAACTGACTGTGAATTAAATTATATATTAGCAGACAGCTTTGCCTGGTTGAGTGAAGCCTTGGGGTGGGTTATGAAACTGTCTTTAAGTTGGGGGAAAAAACCCAAGGAAAACAACCAAACCAAAGCATAAGAATAAAGGGGTGGTGGGGGGAAGGAAATAAAAAGGGCAAAAAAACCTCACCTAAAACCCAAACCAAGAAACCCCAAGGCAACAGTTGAAGGTGCAGTAAATGCTGAGTTTTCCTGGACCTGCCACTGCAAGTTGAAATGGACAATCTCAAGCTCATAAATACTTACCATTTTTCATCATTAATGAGGAGCAGCCTCTCAAAGTGCTTGATGCTGGAATATTGGTTTGAGTTTTCTAAATGAATGATAAATCAATGGAAAGAATAAAAAGCTTCTAACTAGATAAGTTGTGACTTAAAAGTCTTGAATTATGGCCAAAAGTACAAGTAGATTACAACCTTTAACAAGAATCAGTCTTGTAACTGCCCATGTACCTTTCTTAGCACTTAGTTCTCCAAGCATTACCCTTTTTGTTTCTTGCTTAAGTATTCCAGCATACCTTTTTATGTAAGTTAACTTTTGACAAAACTGTAGGTAAGCTATCACAGCCTTAATGTAATCTGGGACAATGATACTTGTTGGATGAAGTTCTTTTAACTTAATCCTGCAGTCTCTCCAAATTGTCAGTTTGCTTGCTTGGTCATGTAAATCTTGGAGAAGGGGAGTTAATGTCACGCTCCTTTTAATGGATATGATACTGCGTGCAGAGTTGCTATAGTCTTTTGTATCTTCTTTTTGCAAGACATGCAGAACTCATTAAATTCAAAGAGAAGTGAGAGCACAGTAGGTCTTTAATAATAAATAAAAAAAATACTTACCACTTTTGACTCCCTTTTTGTTATATTTCTAGCATAACCTTTCTGCTCTGGCTATGAATGTTATTTCTATGGTTGGTTTGATGGATAAATAAAACAAATGCAGATAGCCTGCGTGATACAGTATTTACGATCCCTAGGGTATGGTTGTAGCTGTCTTGGTCCACATACATTGGACAATGGTACGCAGTCATGTTTCTAAAGCTTGCAAGAGCCTGAAGGTAATAAAGGTAAAAGGGGGGAAGCACGGAACAAGTGGAAGCTCTTTGGTGCATGATTTAAAGAGTTGATGTTTTGGTGTATTCCTTTAGTTGTATTTTAGTTGAAAAGATCTTAAATTGTTTGTGTGAATACTTAAAGCATGAAGTTGAATACAGTTCTAATTAAAGCAAACCAAAAATCTTTAAGTGAAAATAACCTTTAAATATACACTTCAGAATAAATGAACCTTGATCGATTAGCTTACATGAAAAATGAGGCTCCTGCCAAGTGTAAATTATGTAACAAATTCTGTTACTTCCATAATAAAAACATTTCAGGGGGAAAATTAAATTTCACGCCTTAAGCTTTTGTTGAGCAAAGGGAAATCCAAACACTCAGGATTAGGTGAAAGGTTTCCAAGGTTACCTTGGAGTTTGCTGTTACGAACTAGAGATCTGTTTTGTTTCACTTACTTTTGATAGAATGATTTCTTCTATTGTAAGAAATAAAAACAAATTACTGGAGTCATTTGCAGAAGATGCTGTTAATCTTTTCAGAGTGTTATGCTCTTAGATTTATTTTTTAACAGTTACCAGCAGGTAACTTGGAACTGTGCAGCCAATCGCTCACACCCTTTCCCTGGGTGGAATGGGGAGAATTGTCAAAATGTAAAACCTGTGCGTTGAGATAAGAGCTGCTTAATAACTGAAGTACAGTACTATTACTACTAATGCTAATGATAAGGGAAATAACAAGGGGGGAAAATATAAAACTAAATGGGGAAAGGAGGAAGGAAAACCCAACCCAATAAACACGTGATGCACAATATAATTGCTTAGTGCCTGCTGTCTGATACCTAGCCTGACCTGAGCAGTGATCTGGGCCTTCTGAGTAACTCCCCGCAGGTTTTTATACTGGGAATTAATGCTTGTATGGAATACCTCTTTGGCTTGTTTGGGTCAGGCTGTGTTCCTTCCCACCTTCTTGTGCTCTTTGTCACTGACAGAGTGTGAGTCTGATCAGAGTAAGTGCTACTGAGTTAAAACTGTAATTGTAGGTGTGTTATCAGCATTATTAGACTAAAGCCAAAATACAGCGCTGTACCTGCTACTACAAAGAAAATGAACTCTATCCCAGTTGAAACAAGGAAAAATACCTTGTCCAGGAGCGTTTATATCTTTGAGCAACTGACTAAATAAGAATACTTTGGAAGAAGACAGAGGAAGGAAAGCTGTAAAGAAAACCAGTCATATTACTGAAGTTTTACTATTTTGACTCTTAAGGATATTATCATGTGGTTGTCACTTAGGTTAGATGTGGCACTTTTTTCCTACTAAAGTTTGTGTTAAAATCCTTAAGAGGACAGTGAAACTTCCTGGTCAGTAGCAGGTTTAGCTCAGCCGTTGGTTCTTAATTTGTCATTCGGTTGGAAGAAGGTATTGAAAGCTTGTGAAAATTTGTATCTTCCTGTAAAGATGTACTCTTGTAACTTTTTGATGTTAAGGGGCATGGATTGGAGAAGACACTTAAATCTTAAGTCTGCATATTTCTCTCCTTCTCCCGTATGATTGGAAGATGCTTTCATAGCTTAACTCGAAGGGCTAGAGAGCCTAGGATAATAGCATAGAAGCAACTTTTTTCTTTTTTTTTTTTTTTTTTTTTTTTAAATACTGCTTTTCTCAACATTAATGTTAGGTTGGTTGGAGATCTCATGGAGGTTAGTAGCATATGAACATCAGAGTTCTCCTGGGGGCAGCCGAGTCAAAAGTATGTTTTATCTGGGGAAGTACAAATGACATGCTTCTTGCCTTAGCAGTTATTTATATTATGCTGTTACAAACGCTGATGAGAGCTGTCTCTTCTGAGTCTTGCAGCTGGTAATTCTGATTGGTTTTGAAAGTAAATGGGGAATATGTGAAGTTGTAACTTAAGTCTTAGATTTTATCTATGGTATATTATGATCTTTGTCCTCCAGTAACGGCTTATGCAATAAACCATTTTTTGCATGCAGTTGAAAGCTGCTTGGAAGACCTTTTGTAGCTTACCTGTATGAAAATCATTCCTTTCTCTGACATGACAGGTTTCCTCTCATCTGACTGCCTTCATTGGTAGAATGTGTTTCTTCATTCCTCTGTTATGGAAGAGCTCTTGATCCTTTGAACTAGTGGATCTGCAGCCAGAAAATAACTGAGAGGGTTGAGCTTTCCTACTGAGTAAATGGTTGCATTCCTATTTTGAGCATTTGACTTTCTTAAATTGAAGAACGAAGAGATACTTATAACTGAATAGTCTTGATGTATGGAGTCTTGAGGTTGATTCAGTGTTTCTGAGAAGAGTTCTTTGACAGGTGCTCTAGTCTTGTGCCTTATTGTGCCAGCTTAATGCTCAAGTGAGTAATTTGGTAACCTTGCACACCAGAAAATGTCAAATTTATCTACACAGATTGAGTGTGAAAATATGTTTTATTAGTTGAAAATGACTAAATAATTGTGTGATTTGCAAAACATTTGCACAGGTCGTGATTTGTAACTGCACCAGGCAATGCTTTTGAAATGTTGCTTTAATGTTAGGGGTTGATATGGAAAGGGTTGAAGCTATAAACTAACATTTTTAAGTGGTCCAGAAAAGTAAATAATTCCACCTACAGGTTTGTATCTGTATCTTGGAATCCTGATAGATTTCTGTTTTGACTTTCTGCTGACAGGTCACATTTAGGGCAGGCAAAACATAAGGCACATAGCCCTCCTGAGAGTAGAAAATCTATTTCAAAGACACCCAAAGTGCAGTCTAATACTACTTCTGAGCAGTCCAAGGGACACTTTTCTAAAAGGTAATTGTGCTTCATATTCATATGTTAACCAGTGTTACTTGCGCTTCACAACTGTGCATAATATATCTAGTCATACAGAGCTCTTGTAAAATGTACGACTAATCTAGGTGTTGCTTTCAGTGAATATGTTTCAGTGTTTCACATTCTGTTTGTGCTTTGTTTTTCTTACTCACCAACTACTCACATTCCATTAGTGATGGGGAGGAAACAATTTCTGCATAACTAGTCTTGGAATACTTTGAAGGTCTTTCTCCCCTTTTCCTGCTTCATGTTGGAGAAGATTGCTTAAGGAATTTGAGCAATGTCCAGTATAAATTGAAACATAATCAGAAGTATGCCTGTGTTCAGGATAATCATCTTGGTTGTGCTTTGTACACTCTTGGTGCACTTCTGTATACATACTGGAGTAGTTTTCTACCAAAGAGAATTTTGCCATTTTTCTGTGTGATTCACTACCTCAATTTCAAGACTGATAAGAAACTCTCCTTTCATTAAGAGACTTCTTGAACTAGAATAGTTATGACTAGTTATGCATTACTGAATGCTCCTTCCTTACTCTCATGTGGATCTTGCATTCCCAAACTTTCAGCTAATAGCTTCATGGCTTTTTTTTTTTTTCCCTCTTTTTCTTTACAATCTGTTTGACATATCTATAAAAATAAAAGCAGGTAGTAAAATCTGTCCAAGTTACCTCATACCTTTCTCTTAAAAAAAAAAAGTATACTATGTTTTTTATGTTGCAGTTTATTTTAGTTCTCATGCTAGCAAAGATTTGCAATGTGGCTGTTCTTTATAAGCATGGTTTGGGTTTTGTGTTTCAGTGTAAGCTTAATCAACAGTTTCTTATCTGTGCTTTCCTTGATTATTAGAGAGTGTTAACATTTGTCTTGCAAAACTGATGCAACTGTGAGGTTTTTTGAGTTCAACACTAACGCTGTTCTTGCTTACTTCTACAGAGGCTGCAGTTCGTCTGCTGGCTTAATACCACAACAGGAAGATCCGGAGAGAGTCAGTACTTCAGAAAAGCAAAAAACGGGGCAAGTGCCTAAGAAAGATAATTCTCGAGGAGTTAAACGCAGTGCTAGTCCAGATTACAGGAGGACCAATTCTCCTAGCTCTGCTAAAAAACCCAAAGCACTTCAACACAGTGAAACTTCCTTGGAAACTAACAAGCCACATACTAAATCTAAGAGAAGGCACTTAGACCAAGAACAGCCGAAGTCTTCACAATTGCCATCAACAAGCAAGGCTCACACCAGGAAGGGTGGAGCTGCTGGTAGCTCCCGAAGTCAGAAAAGGAAAAGGACAGAGGATCTGTCTTGTATAAAGAGTGGTTCAGCAGTTGAATCAACTGGTGCTGAAGAGAAGTCAGCAAAACTCTCCAAGCTGGCTTCAAAATCGGTGACCTCAGCCAAAGCTGGGTGTAGCACCATCACTGATTCTTCTTCTTCAGCTTCCACATCTTCCTCCTCTTCTGCTGTTGCCTCTGCTTCTTCTACTGTTCCTCAGGGTGCCAGAGTGAAACAGGGAAAGGACCAGAATAAAGCTAGACGTTCCCGTTCTGCTTCCAGCCCCAGTCCAAGAAGGAGTAGCAGGGACAAAGAACAGAGTAAAACAGGTGGCTCTTCAAAGTTTGACTGGGCTGCTCGATTCAGCCCAAAAGTCAGTCTCCCTAAAACAAAACTGTCTCTACCAGGCTCTTCCAAGTCAGAGACATCAAAACCTGGACCTTCAGGACTACAGGCAAAGCTAGCAAGTAAGTTGATCTTCTGTAAAAGAATAAGTACATATGTTTTAAACCCAAGTCTTCTGAACAAATATTTCTATTCTTTTTGGGCTTCTTGGGATCTTCCTAGAGAAACTCAAATCTGTTCTGACGAGCTTTTAAGTAAAAATATGACTGAAACTATTCAGCTAAAGAAAATTATTTTAGTACAGTTAGTGTTCTATAAGTTCAGGTTGCTTCTCTGTCTTGCAAATCAATTTAAAAATGTGCAAAATAATTGCATGTTGTGGTGAGGACACACGCATTGTAGAACTTTATTGATTATATTCCTTCTGTTAGACTTTTCTTATTTTCTTAAGCTTTCCATCATGAAGTGGGAATGATAAATGCTGGAAAACAAGCAGATAATGCAGTTTCTTGTTTCAAGTCCACTTTCCTAGTTTTTCCTTACTGTGAGAATCTCTCTTGATTTTACTTCAAGAATAGTAATCCTCTGAACCTAGTGTACCTAGTGCCTGGACTGTTAGTCACTTTATCTTTTACATTGTTCTTACAAAATATGTCCTCTGGTGCTGAATTTGAATAGCAGTTGCAGTTCTTGGACATCCATCACTAAGAAGTACAGGCTGCTTCCAAGCAGAGCATTTTCTTCGTAGTGTGTGGATATGCTTGTAGCAGTATTGCCTTGAACAAAATTTCTTTGAAATCATTATGCTGCCTTTGTGTACTATGATTTATTTATAGCATGTTTTCTGTAAAACTTAAGAAGTTGGATTCCTAAGCTTGCTTATGGTTGTTCCTTTAACCTGACATGATCAGAAGTAGCCTCTCCCAACTGGGGTGTGTCTATACCAAGTACTAATGCAGGAAATAAATAAGAGCAACTGGATGTCTTCCTGTATAATCAAAATAACTTTAATTGACCTAACAGGCTTGTTATGGACTGGAGTATTCATTCTGTAATGATCTAACACAATTGATGAAGAATGGCATTGGGGAAAGGGAGAGAAGTTACTTTCTTTATAGTAAGGTTTTATCTACTTGCTCTGTGGTTCAGCTTCTTGGATGATGAATTCCAGGCAAAAGCCCACTGAATTGGCATGGGATGGACTGAGCGGGGAGTGGGAAGGAATCATGTAAGAATGGTATTGACCAGCAAATTATTAGCTAGGTCTGTCCTTGTTATAGGCAACTTCTTGGCAATGATGAAAAACAAGAGGGAGGAGAGAGAATTTGCTTCCAACAAGTGAACAGCAGGAAGGTGAAGGCAGAGAGTAATTTGTGACAGGTTACAAAACTGCACCAAGGAGTGAGAAGAGGAAAGATGGGATAGCATAGTGTAAGGGGGGATGTGTGTTGGGTAGCTTAAAAAATAACATTGGGAATATAAGACTAATCTGTCTCTACAGAGAACGTACTGAGGAAGCCATCCTGACTAGCTTTAGCTCTTCCAGGACCTGAAAATCATCTTTTGCAAAAAGATTAACTTGAGTTGAACTAATACATTTGCCTTTATGTCATGTAACCAAGATGTTATGGATTTGAATGGGAGTGCGTGTATGTTTATGTGTCCCTGATAAGGGGCACAAAGCATGGTAGGAGACATTTCCGGACTTGGTGGAGGTTAAAGTTACTTTAGCTGGCATCCCAGTTTGGGAGAGAGGTACTAACAGGTAATGCTAAGAAGCCTAAGATGTCTAATGCCTCTTTATTTTACCGTAAATTCCAGCAAAACTTATTCCAGTGGTTATTTATAGTGAAAATCATAGATCAGAGTGATTGTACCGAATATCAGTAAAAGTAAGAACTTGGAGTAGAAGAGAAGTGTTAAACTGATACTTTAAAATAGTGTCAGTCTTTCAGATAGTGCGTTAGAGCTCGTTGACAACAGATTGAAGTGCTTTGGGGATTAATATTGACTACTGTTAGCTGTAGCTTTTTTTTTTTCTTTTATTCCTAAAAAAAAAAGCCAACCCACTTGTCTGCCCTGCAGTGTCACTAACTCAAAAATACTGACACAAATTTGAAATATTGTAACAATTTTGGATAATACTGAGAACTGTCAAGAAAATACATCCAGAGTAGGTTTTTAAGGAAGAAGGAGGAAGTTAAAATTTATTTTCTGTAACACACTAGTACCCTTAGAGAATTGGGGAGCAGAAATAAGTGATTTTTTACACAAGTATTAACACATCAAGGCTTTCTGAAGCAGTAAGGGAAACAGTGGTCTAGATGAAATTGCTGAGGTGTACACCCCTCTGCCTGGAAACATGTCCTTAGAAATCATAGTAATCCAGTGTAATAGGTGACAGTTAAAACTCTGTAGGCTTGTATAGTGCTATAATATGAAAGAGATTTTTGGAGAAGTTTGAAATAGAGTTAGTGGAAGATAAATAAACACACAAACATAATTCTGTAAGGAGCTGCAAAAAATTTTGGGAAAAAATATGTGAGGGGGAGTGATTCTAGGAAGGAAAGTGGGAGAAGAGGAAAGATGATTCTGATGAACATAGAATCATAGAATGGTTTGGTTTGGAAGGAACCTTAAAGATCATCTAGTTCCAACTCCCCTGCAATTGGTAGGGATGCTTTCCACTAGAGTCATGCATAGAAATACAGTACTGTTCACTTCTGGGTATTGCAGTTCAGGAAATACAAGAGTAATTACTTAGTAGTTGTGATCTTTGAAGGAAGAGCTTGAAGACTTGAGCTGGCTTGCTCTGTTGGTAAGAATGAGGAGAGATGTGGTTGCCTCAAATGTTGTAGGGGTATACCCTGAGGTTTCTTGTGCAGTCCTCATTGGATAATTAATAGGTGTTATATGCAGCCAGGGTGACTCTTGAGAGTTCTCAGCTACACAGCAGTCTAACTGAGCAGTGACATTGCTGAAAAACAGCTTTAGAATTTGTTGGAAAAATAAAAGCAGACTAGACCAAAGTTGGGGTTGGTTTGTTTGGGTTTGTTTGTTTTTTTGTTTGTTTTTTGGTTTTTTTGTTTTGTAGCTGAGTATTTCTTGACAGGGAGGTGGGAGGAAGCAAGTTTCTTGTTTTGCTCTCTTGATGTGACTATTTTTGTATCCCTTTCAAGCCCTGTATTTTGTAGGGGCTTTTAAAATGTTGCAAATCGGGTCAGCTCACCGATTATGTAACAATAAAACCCCAGCCTTGATTAGGGAAATCTCTGCTGCCCTTTATGTAGTTTCTTGTGGCCCTTAAGTGGAAAGAAGCTGACAGTGATGGCTGGGACAGTGCTGAGAGGAGTGTAACTTAGGGTAGCTGCTCCTGACTGAGAAGCTTCTACCTAACACTTAAGATTTGAGGGGGCAGGGGAAGTTATTGGGATACACAGAAAAGCCACATGAAGGTGAATGCAGAGTAGGAATGGTGTGTAACTTCTGGCTTTAAGGGATTTGGCAAAGGTGAGGGAGAAAAGAATCTGAAAATAGCTCTAAATTAGTCTGTTTGGGACTGTGGGCAACAGTGCTGTCTGTGTGATGGTTGGTTGAGCCTCTAGAATTGTGGACTTGGGGTGGAGGAAATAGATGACTAGCTTTGAGATACTTGGTTTAATTGCAGTGATGGGCTCTGTAGGGCTATAATCAGAAGCTGGGGATGTCTGGGCTGAGGGAGGGGAATAGTGGAGCATTAAAATAACAGGAGGCTGTCCTGCATTCCCCTACTGCAGCTGTTTTTACCATCCTTATTGCATGAGAAGAGTTGCCCAATACTGACAATCTGAAGTCTAAGCTTCCAGTCCTAACAAGTTCATCTCTATTGATTATCTTTTTGAACTGCAAATAAAGTGCTTTCCAGGTTATGGATTGTGAAAGTTTGCCTAACTTTGTTTTGGCTTGGATAATACTTTAAGTAAGTGAATCCAGTATAGCTGCATTCAGAACTTAGTCCTCTCACACAGCCAAAGAATGCCTTTAAAAAGAGAAGATGACCAGTAAACACACTTAAGTCTGAATATGTTCTTAAGATTTTTGTTGCTGTTGTTGTTTGATTTCTGTTAGGTTGCACTGTTTCAGGTTTAGGCTGTTTGAGTTTGTTTTCCATCTGAGTCATTAATGTGAGTGTTTAGCATGCAAATAGGATGATGTTAGGGCATATGCAGAGATAGAGAAGTGAAGACTCGGGAAAAGAGAAACATGCAAAAAGGTCTGATAAGCAGAACAGCCTTCTGAGCAGCAGGAGAAAATGGGATCAACTTTTCTGGGTGTTCAAGCTGTGATGTATTATGCAGTTTGTCCACCAAGGTGTAAATGGGCATCTCTTAAATTGTCTAAAACCCTCTTACTGAGGTAATTCTTTACCTTGAGTGTGGTGAGGCACTGATGCAGGTTACCCAAAGAAGCCATGGCTACCCCATCTCTGGAAGTGTTCAAGGCCAGGTTGAATGAGGCTTTCAGCAACTTGGTCTAGTGTAAAGTGTCCCTCCCCGTGGCAGGGGGGTTGGAGCTGGATGATGTTTAAGGTCCCTTCCAGCCCAAACCATTCCATAATTCTGTGAATTCAGTTTGAAGAGGTGGCTCAGCTAATTTAATAACTTAAAGGAAAGGACAACCCATTTCACAGCTTCATTGCCCTGCTGGTTGATGGTATCTGTGCTCATCTGACCTGTGTTAAGCAAGCTCAGCTCACCAAGCTGACAGAATACTTATGGAACAGGAAAGTGTGTGTTGGCTGTGCACTTTGTGCATCTTAGGATTGGTTTGGGGTCAGTAAGTCGTGAAGCAAGTATATCATACTGTTAAACAACGGTAAGCTTTGCTGTTTTGTGAAACCTTTGCCCTTGGGAGAAATCTGATTTTGATACAAGTTAAGGCAGTCTTACTTCACCTGAGTGGTTGTGTTGGTGTCTCATTGGTACACTATTACTAAGCTGATATGGAGTTATTAAATATTTAGGTCTAATTACTTGAAAATGAGTACCCACAGATTTGAAGTGGTAAGTGGTGTGCTGATATAAAGAATTAAAACATTTGTATATTTTTCCAGTGACCTCTACTGTGACAGGGTGATTAAGTTGTTATTCTATATGTCAAGCAAAAGTACATCTTGCTTAGAATTTAACCATGCTGTTACAGGTTTGGGGTAGCTTACTTTTTCCATGTGTGTAATGTGAACTCAGAGTGGTAACGCGTTATCGGTGGAGTGAAACAGTGCTGTACCCAGTACCAGTTAAAGCATATGCTTTCTAGTGTAGAATACAACCAGCTAAGAGGGGAGTTCTGTTGTATCTTGTACTTAAGAGGCTTATGGCATGAAATCCTGCTGCAACTGTTTCAGACTTGTTTTGTATATACTTTATGACACACTTCTTCCCCTCCCCCCCCCCAGTGTCTTACTGTAGGTAAATAGAGTTGGGGTTGTATATTTATGTTGTAGAAACTTCAACTTAAATTTTTTGGTTTGAAAACATATGCAGTAAAAATGCCACTTTTTTTTTAATATTTGAAGAAGTTATGCTTTTTCTTCCATATGGACAGACCATCTGAAAGTTCAACTGGTTGATCTGCTTTGCTTCATTGCTTGGTGGCTGTTGAATACAAAACTACGTTTTCTTAAGGTCACCAAATTTCTTGAGTTAGTAACCCAGGTGTGTAGTAAATGTGTGAATATCAATTTACCTTTATCTGCATGGAACTTAGCTGCATGTGGCATTGTGTTACTGGGTCAAATACAGGATCGTGTTTGAAAGGATGAACTAATGGCTAGGTCTTTAATAGCTTTTCAGATCACTTCCCTTTTCTGTTAAATACCCAGTCAGAAGCTGCATAGTTACCATTTCATCCCTTGCTATCACAACTCAGCATTCCTGGAATGCTTTAGGATTAAGGAAATAGACAGGAGCCAGTTTGATATGTACTGTTCTCAAAACCATTGCCCATTTAAATATGTTTTATTTCTGCATTGTTGTCAGAAGAGGGAGCAGTGATCTAACTTTCTCATCTTCTTGAAATTATTTACATCTGTTCTAGTAATAGTATACCTAAATTAAATGCTATGGGGTTCTCTTTTTATTTATTGCGGATGTGGGGTGGGGAGACACATGACTAAAATGTCAAGTTGAGCCTCATAAAGATTTTAAAATTTTTGACACTTGGATTATCAACCTTCTAGATCAGAAGACGTTATGGGATATTTCAGCCTGATAGTAAGCTTGTTCATCATCTGAAAATGTACTGCATAGTTTTATTGTGTGTAAGATTTACCTAGTTCTGCAGTGGGATGTAATCAGAGTAATGGCTTCATAACCTAGAGTGAATTAATACTAGTTAAGTCAGTCTTCAACAATGCAAATACTTCCAAAATAAAAAACTTGAACTTTTCCAAAGCAGTGAAGATATGCTTGGTTATTTGCATCAAGGAAGACCTTATGACAGTGATAGGGGCTGAAGTGATGTAGCTGAAAGAGGAATGCAAATACTATACATTACAGGTCTCAGCACTGGCAGTGCTTGACTCCTGGAGGGAAGCATGGTTTTGAGTTAAGGAAGTTACTGTAAAGCCGTACTAATTTGAATAAAACTGACTAAAAATTATATGATTGTGGTAAGTTTGTGTGCACAGATTTACTTTGGTGGGGGAAAACAGATGCAAACACAGCTGACTTCTCCTGTGGCAATTTTTTTTTTTCTTGTCCTTTCTGTTTTGACTATTGACATGTGGGAATAATAAACTTGTATTTCATAATGTGAAAACTGTGTATCATGAGGGACTTAGAAGCTCTTCTGTAACTATAATGTGTAGGTTAGGAAAAGGTGTCTAGGTAACAAGTTTGAGTTCAGTATGTCTAGTATGACTTAAGAAGTAAAAGTAAATATCTGAACCTTTCTTTTACTAGTAGAGCAGCTTGGTATAAGGCAACTAAAAGCTGATGGGCTTATTGTGCTTCTTATGTAGAAGCTGTTCTTCTGCATTGAAGTTTCCTGTACACAGAGTTTCATTTCTTTGTAGAACTGCTGTGTATTGGAAGACTGATTTACTCTCAATTCTTTTACTTATTACATAGGTCTGAGAAAATCTACGAAGAAGCGCAGTGAATCACCACCTGCTGAGCTCCCCAGTTTGCGGCGGAGCACACGGCAAAAGACCACGGGCTCCTGTGCTAGCACCAGGTAAAACTTAAGATAGTGAAATGTGATGACTGCAGTGGGTTGATATTGATGTCAATTTCAGGTGTGAAAACTGGCCTATCTCCTTCTTTGCTTATTGTAGAAGTAGCTGTAGCTTTTTCAGGCCTTCTGGGTTACTCTGTACAGCAGTGTTACCGAGAGCCAGTTGGTAGGGTGGAGGCAAGGAAACATCCAGAGACTGTATCACAGATTTAAGTACTCCTTTCTTAGGGAGGTGATTTTAAAAAGGCAGTAAACACAGAGTGCTAAACTACTGTCCATCATGGATAATAAAATAGATGACTATTCTGAAAAATCAAAGATTTTGTAGTACCATGCAGGAGTCTGTTTCAATAGTGTACTTAGTTAAGCTGACTTAGCTTGTCAACAACTGTATCTGAACAACGCTACAAATATCTAAGTACTTAAATACTTTCTGGTGCAGGGGAAAATTAGGTTTGAATTAATAATTCTAAATAGCTGGTAGATTAAATTGGAAGGGAAAGTAAATGTGTCCTGTGATGCAAAAAATTCTTGTAGTTGCATATATTGTGAAGCTTGACTTATGAAGCCTTAACAAGCTTTTTTTTCCTTAAGCCTAAACTACATTTAGCAATCTCTGCACAACTTTTTTCTTATCCATGCCATAAAAAAGGTTCCGAAGTCTGATTCTGTTGTCAAGTGTGCTTGAATTGAAGTGAATTTGACTATCTACTTTGTAGGCATATATATTTGTAGTGATGATGACAATAGTGTTTAAAAAAAAAAAAAAAAAAAAAACACAAAAAAACAACCAAACAAAAAAACCCAAACAAATTTAAAAAGGCTTGTTCCCTCAAACTTTTTCTAGCAAAGAAACACAGGTTTATCATCACAGTTCTTTGTGCTTTCAATAGTTCAGAACTTCCTTTAAAGATCGTCACTCTGTCATCAGACCTAAATGTGTATGTAATTTGTAACTAGCAATCATTTTAACCTTTGCTCATTTTTACAGTTATGTAGTAGACTGCCTTGTCTTGAAAGGGTATAATGCAAGGTGCTAGCTGTAATGGATGTAAACAAATCAGTACCATAGTGCAGGGCAGTGAGGGTAAAGAAAAGTTGGATAATTTTGTGAGGACTGATTCTTATGTAAACCTGATAGTTTGTGCAGCTTTGTGGTAGTGGTCTACATAAATCTTATGTGGTTCTGAGTAGTCTCACATTAATAAATCTCTTGTCTTACTTAATAAGATCTGAAAGTTTGTCTTTTGAATCTTTAGTCGGCGAGGCTCTGGCCTGGGCAAAAGAGGAGCAGCTGAAGCTCGCCGACAGGAGAAGATGGCTGATCCTGACAACAACCAGGATGGAGTTAACTCTTCAGCTGCGCGTACAGATGAGGCACCCCAGGGTGCTGCAGGTAAGAAGAAATTCCAACTGAAGCACTTCTAGTACAGATGCTGATAGAAAAATTTTTTCACTTTTAAAAAATAATTAAATGGATTAAATTGTGGGTAGAAATTCTTTAAGCTGGTGCAGCTGGTAAATAATTCTTGACTTTTTTTTGAGTGAGAGGGGCCTTTACTTTTGAATCTGATTTCTTGGTGTGATGGTACACCAAGATTACTTGGATATCTGGTACATGTTTCTTACGATTTTTTTGTAGTCTCCAAACTACATCCAATAAACTACACTTTAGCTTTCAGCATCTACAGCTAGTTTTCTTAAAAGTAGCTTCAGCTGATGCTAAATAAATTAATGTACTGCCAACTGAAGGGACACCAAACTGCTCAGAATACAGAAAGCATGCATTTACCTGTAAAAGTTCTTTTGTTTACGCTCATAAATTTTCTGCAAGTTTTCTGCTGAAATTACAAGTGTCTGTGTACTGGAGAAATTTGTAACCAAGTTAAATATTATTACTTGCACAGTCCTATTACGTGGTACTTGATTTTATCATCTGGTCCTAATCAGTAGTGAGTTCAAAGTTACTTTCCAGCAATTATGCTGGACTGTAGAGCATCTTAGGTGTGCTCTGTTTAAAGTTAGCTACAGCAGTACAAAACCTCAGAATTAATGTAAACTAAGTGCAGCATTACAGTCAAGTAAGAAAAGTGCAAATTTACTAAGGAGACACATATGTCTTTAAAAGACAATTTGTTGATCTAGCTGTACTTTATTTTCTTTTCTCCATTGTCTTGTGTCGATATAACCTCTCTCTTCAGTTTTTGGGAAGTATTAGACCTGTAGACTGGTCTATTTAAAGCAACAATTGTGCAGAAGCATGATGGTGACAATATTAAATGCAGAGCACTCTTCTGATGGTGGACATTTTCCTTGATGCTGGAATAGATACAGATTTTATAGCATTAAAGGCTATGTAACTTGCATTAATCTCTTTCTTTCTTTAGCTTCTAGTTCTGTTGCTGGAGCTGTAGGTATGACAACCTCTGGAGAAAGTGAGTCAGATGATTCTGAGATGGGAAGACTACAAGGTATAAAAGTTACTTATTTACTATTCCTTTATTTTTTGTTTTGTTTACAGCCTATAAATAGCCATTCCTACCCAAAAATCTGTAGTATATGTAGTGAGGAAATTTCTGTATTATATGTAATGAAAGGGCTGTATTTTGTTCATCTGTGAACGTTGCTTTGTTTATGGTCGTTCTGAAGTACAGCCTTACAAGCTTTAATTTGCTGAAGATGCAGGAATTTGGAAATGATGTCTGGAGAGGGTAGCAAAGTGTCCTTCACTTACATGGTGTATAATACACTATTTATGACTTTTCAGGAGGAGGTGGGAGGAGAGAACTGAACTCAGCCCTATTAAGTTTGTGAGCTCAAACATGAAAATAAGTCTTTGCAGGAATGTTTTGACAGGCCAGGTTAGGCCTACTGCTACCCTGCCTGCTTCTGGATAACATTTTTTGTGCTTGTCATTGATATCCGTGTTGCTGTAAGCTTTGACCAGACGAAATCTAAATGTTCTTAAAGCGCTTGCTTTTGTGCTTGAGCTAAAGGATTGAGGTGTCTCAAAACCTGAGAGTAGAGACAGGTATTAATTCAGTTTGCAGGTCCAGTTTGCAACTGTTTTAAATGATTTTGCTACTACCTTGCAAGGACATCTGAAATCAGGATTTGTCTTGCAAATGACAGGTTTCAGTTAATCTGGATTCTTAAGTAGAAATGAGTGCTGTGTCACTACTAGTTCACTTGCTTGTAATCCACAGTAAGCATAGGTATGCGTTAGAAATATTGAGCTAAACTGTTTTATACTATTAATCATTGTTGTGTTAATCAGTGGTAATCATGGTTGCTACATTAAAAATTGGAATCAGTCTAGTGTACCTCTAAGCAACACTACTGAAAAGTGTTCAAGAACACAATCAGAAAACCCTAATACATAGCGAAGTTTTCCCCCTCTCCTGCTTATCAGCAAGTAAAGTTTTTTTTCAGTGTCGTTTCTTTCAGACTGACAGTGCCATTCAGGTCCTGAAAATGTGACTATATGCTTAAACTGTTTTGTGTAGTTCAGATTTGAAATTAGTCTGGTGTATTTGCTAGACTGGATCTAGACTTATAATGGCCTAATAGACCAGGTTTTGTCTGTGAAATGTATGACTGGAAGCTCAGTGGGTGACTTCTTAAAGGGCCTTCATTCTCTGATGCATACAAAAGTCTTTTGTTCCCTGAAGGTCATCTATTTGGTGTTTTTAAGAAATTGACATAGCTGCAGTCATCTAATTCTAACTCTTCTTTCCTAAAGTATCAAAATTCTGGTAGTCTTAAATTATAACATCATGGAATTTAAGCTTTTAAAAATATACGTAGAAGCTTTGACAATGGCTGTTATCCTCTGTTTGCTTTTAGCTCTATTAGAGGCTAGGGGTCTTCCTCCTCACCTGTTTGGCCCTCTTGGTCCTCGGATGTCGCAGCTCTTCCACAGGACAATTGGAAGTGGAGCTAGTAAGCAAAGTTTGTCTAATTTGACTTAATTCTTTCCACTTCCAGACTAGTAGAATTCAGCCACTAGTAAATGCTAATGTTTGTATTAGCTTCATAGTTTAACATATTTTACGTGTTGGACATGTGTATGTTATGTTAGTGCTAGACCTCTGGTCAACAATCTTTATTTGCTTATCTTTCTTTAAAGAAGAGAAATTTGCTTTAGCTGTATTTCTTTTCTTTCCTTTTTTTTTTTTCTTTTTTGGGTGGGGGCAGCATCTTAATGTTCCTTTCTAGGCAGGGAAGGGAGGATTCTTGTGTGTTCACCCCTTCCTTATGTTTTTCTTTTGCATGATGGCCTGCTCAACAAAAGACCTGTCCAATAACTGTGGGGTTTTTGCTAGCTTTAAACTTGCTTTATGTAGCTTAAACTTCTAGGAGATGTCAGTTCAAAAGTATGTTGTTCATAGTTTCAGAAGTGTCTTTAGGTTTCAGACAAATAACTGCCTCCAGACAGCTAGTCAGTGAGAAAACATGGGTCCTTAGTCTTGTTTCACCATATCTGCATTGTGCAGGTGGATGTGTACCTTATAGTTCAAGTCTGGCTTCCCAGGAGAGCCAAAGGTGGTCTGTTACACTGCCTGCCAAGAGGAGGATGGGGTCTCACAGATATTCCATGTGCTTTAATATCCAGGGGGTGTGTTGAAAAGTCCTTTGCTTTAATGAAGGTGAAGTGATGTGAGTTCTGGTACCTGCTATAGGTTGCCAAGATGGCTATGGTGAGCAGTGTGGTCGACTTCTTGTGCTGATCAGTCTGCACTGAAAAGGCAGCCGAGTGAGATTTTTGCCTCCTTTTCCTATTCCCCCCTTCTTATGACAGTGAAAGAAAGTGAAACTGCAAGTACAGAGGAAAGCCAACTATCTCTGGTCTTCCGCTCTGGCAGAAGTATAACATCACAATTACCTTGAACACTGGTGTTTTCTAATATCTTCTTTCCTCCTCTTTTTTTCTGGCTATCTAGGTTCTAAAGCCCAGCAGCTTTTACAAGGTCTCCAAGCCACTGATGAAAGTCAGCAACTCCAGGCAGTGATTGAAATGTGCCAGCTATTGGTAATGGGAAATGAAGAAACATTAGGAGGATTTCCAGTCAAGAGTGTTGTACCAGCTTTGGTAAAAACTAAATATCGTATTTCTATTGGAAGATACATTTTACTCAATACCTTGCTTATTTATTATATATTCTCAATTATATGTGTATCTTATCTGGTTTCTGAGGGCATGTTTTGCTAAATTTTAATACTCCTAGTAATTCTTTTAATTGACTCAAGAACAGATACTGGGTCTTTTGAAAATTCCAAGTCCTGAGTCAAAAGTTACAATGTTGATTTGTGCCCTTCTTATGTAGATGTTTAGAGACTTCTTACAAAACTAATAGTTGTTTTTATTTTTTTTTAAATAGATAACGCTGCTGCAAATGGAGCACAACTTTGACATTGTAAGTGATTTGTAATGTTTAAGAGAATTTTTTTTTTTAAATACAAAAGAGTATCATCTCTATTTAAAACCAAATATCTATATGCTTAATAGATGAACCATGCATGTCGGGCCTTAACATATATGATGGAAGCACTTCCCAGGTCATCTGCTGTAGTGGTAGATGCAATTCCTGTCTTCTTGGAAAAGGTAAAATGAAATCAAAACTGTATTAAACTTACCTGAGGGGATTTTATCTTTTGTTTTAGCTATAGCGTATGCCATTAAGAAAATGTCTCCATAGTTTACAAGATAATTGTAAGATATTTATGTTAATCATGGAATAGTTAGTGTTGGAAAGGACCTTAAGATCATCTAGTTCCACACCCCTGCCATGGGCAGGGATGCCTCCCACTAAACCATGCCACCCAAGGCTCTGTCCAGCCTTGCCTTGAGCACCGCCAGGGATGGAGCATTCACAACTTCCCTGGGCAACCCATTCCAGTGCCTCACCACCCTTACAGTAAAGAATTTCTTCATGAGAATCTTTTAAAAACAGTGCTTTTCAATGAGGGTGTTAACAAAGAGCAAACATATCTGATTCTCTGAGAACTTTTTGTCTGATATTGCAAAGATACTGTGTAATTATAAAAACTGATAACTCCTTGACTAGCTATATAGCTGATCTAGCCTTACGTTGGCTAGCTTGATTACATCCAGTAGTGCCGCTGCATTTAGTATATGTGTCTTAGTACAGGCTAATTGTTCATGTGTTAATGAAGATTGTTACTCTTACATACTGGTTTAGAAATTGATCTACAAGCTTTCTTGTTTTCTTGTAGCTGCAAGTTATTCAGTGCATTGATGTGGCAGAGCAGGCGCTTACAGCTTTGGAGATGTTATCACGCAGGCATAGTAAAGCCATTCTGCAGGCAGTAAGTAGAAAAAAAGCACTTCTACCTCTACCAGTTCTTTATCTCGCTGACCTTCTGTGAAGATGAAATAGGAAAATAAGTTTCTGTGATTTTTAGCAGTACTGAGAGTAATAATGTTCTTTCATTTTATTATAGGGTGGGTTGGCAGACTGTTTGCTGTATCTGGAATTCTTCAGTATAAATGCACAGAGGAATGCACTAGCTATTGCTGCCAACTGCTGCCAGAGTATAACACCTGATGAGTTTCACTTTGTGGCAGACTCTTTGCCACTGCTTACACAAAGGTTAACCCATCAGGTGAGTATCTGTTATAAAATGAAAAGTTGTGATTTTGACCTGAAGGTAGTATAAAGTTGCTTCCAGATATCTTGTTCTTTGTTGGGTATTGTTTGGCTTTGCAATGTGGTAATTGCCTTAAAGTTTCTATACTCTCAAGTTGTGATATTTTAACATTCGTATGGACCTTTTGTGTTTTGTAAGGATTCATGACATCCCTATTAATTTTGAAAAATGAGTAATTAATCTAGGGCATGAATAATAACAGGTTTGTAATCCTTGTTGCCCATCTGCAAGAGGAAATCCAGTAGCGTTACTGTTCTGTTTTTTTAACAAATGGATTACAGAGTTCCCTCCCTGTTCAAACTCAGAGAAGCTTTGGTTTCAATCCCCTCACACACCCTTCCCCTTCACCCAGATGACTTTTTTGGGAGAGCTTATGGCTTTTATAAAAAGGGAGTTCAACCTCTTGCACAATAAATTTAAGTGGTGAATCCGAAATCATGGGGCTCCTAAGATCTACCTGTCCTGCAATGCTGCTATGTTCATAGATGAGCACTTACAATGACTGTTGCACCAAGAGATCTGGACTTACTACTTGGTTAACAGATCCCTGTTAAAAATGGGAAAAAGGAGAAAATATTTTGTTCCTTAACAAATGCAACTAAATGGAAGATTTCAGGAAATGTTTTTATGTATTCTTGTGCTGTTCTTAATTTTGCTGAGAGACTACTTGAGTCTTTGAGGCATCTTCACAGAAGTCAAATGTTGGCTTTAGATGGTGCTTTGGAAACAGGAAGCACCATTCTCAGCAGTAGTGTATTGACAAGTACTGACTCCTGTTCTCTGAAGAGAAGCTGCAGCCCACAAAAGTAAGATGTCAAGAATTTTTTAAGTGGAATTTTTCTGGCAGAAAAAAAAAAATAAATCTCGAGTTAGCTCTTAAAAGGATAATTGAGCTTGGAAAGGACCTCTTGGTTGTCTGCGTAAGCATGGTCAACTAGAGCAGAGTGCCCAGGAGTGTGTTCACCTGACTTAAGCTCACCTGACTTAACCTCTCCAGGCAGCCTCTTCCAGAGTTCAGCCACCCTTACAGTAAAAGTGTTTTATTATGTTCAGATGGACTTTTATTGATAGTTTCAGTGAAATTTTAATTAGAACTATCTTTAGAGGGATGTTTGCTATCTTGGTGTATTTGGTTTTGTTGTCTTGGCTGCACCTCATGTTTATAAAAATCAGGTTTCATGTAGTCTGTAGAACAGTAGCCTTCACTCTTGCGTATTATCTATATTTCCTGTTGCTTTGTCTTTGTAGTTCTCTTCCCTTTTGTTTCCTTCTTGTAGAATCCAAAAATGATATTGTAAATCCATTTATTCATCTCTAAAGGTCCCTAAAGGTATTTGTGTTGCAAGTGTGAGGTGTTTCCCAGGGAATATGCAGGAGCACGGCCATTTCAGGAGGTCAGTTTAGACTGTATCAATGAATTTAAAATTCAGAGCCATAATGTTCTGTAAAATGTGATTCATCTGGCCTTTTTGGAGAAGTTTTATGAATGCCTCAAAATGACAGAATAATCTGATGGAAAGTAAAACATTTTAATTTGAACAAATATATGTATGTATTCTTTTATAATAGGACAAAAAGTCTGTTGAAAGTACTTGTCTGTGTTTTGCACGGCTAGTGGACAACTTCCAGCATGAGGAGGTAAGGGTGTGGGTTTTTGTTTCCTTCTTCCCTCCTTCAGTTTATTCTAAGGGCTTACCGTTCAAATACTAATATTTTCAATTTTGCTGTTCCCTCCTGAAGAACTTGCTCCAGCAGGTTGCTTCCAAGGACTTGTTAACAAATATCCAGCAACTCTTGGTAGTGACACCTCCTATCCTGAGCTCAGGAATGTTCATCATGGTGGTGCGCATGTTTTCTTTGATGTGCTCCAATTGCCCTACACTTGCAGTCCAACTTATGAAGCAAAGTGAGTTCTTACTCTTTCATATTCTTGGGGACCTATTTCAGTTAATGTCTACAGCCAATATGAAACCCTGTACACTTGATTAGACAAATGTTGTGTTCTTAGTGTTCTTCACTCTTACTATGCCTCCCTGAGATACAAAGTTCAGTTAATCTAATTGAAATTTTTCTTTTCTTTTTCTTTGTAAGGTTTTTTTTCTCCCCTTTTTTGTCTCTAGCTGTTGTCAGTGGAGTGTTTGCCTAACTTTGAGCCTTACCTGCACATTTTACTCTCATTCCAGCACAAGTTGAATAATTGTTTTTGTAGTCTTTACCAGGTGGGCAAAACATGTGATTTTAAGGACTTTTTCTAAGAGAAAACATTAAGAAAAGTAACCATTGTGTAGCTGTCTTAGTTCTCATTCATTTTCTTCTTTTAATGTCATAAATTTTGACTTGTCACTTCAACTGCCATATATGTTCGTTTTCTTCAGTACCCTGTATATTGAGTGATATTTCCTCCTCGGATGTCCCTTAAAGGAAAGCAAACAACAAAACAAAAGAACCCCCCCCCCAAAAAAAAAAAATCCAACCCAACGCCCCCCCTCAAAAAAAAAACCACAAAAAAAAAATAAAACAGCCCCAAAAACCCTACACAACACCAAACAAACCCCAAAGCAACCAACAAAACAAGACCCCACAAACCTCAGAGCTGAAAACACACTTCTTAACATTCAAACAGATGGCTTTTGTCGTACTGTCTTGTTTGTTTGCTTTGGGCAGTGACTATCTCTTCACTGTGACTTCACAGTGTCCAGCACAAAATGGAGTCTATATTCTGATGTGGGTTATCTCATGAATAATAATTTCTATAGATATTGCAGAAACGCTTCATTTCCTCCTTTGTGGAGCCTCAAATGGGAGTTGTCAAGAACAAATTGACCTGGTTCCACGAAGTCCTCAAGAGCTTTATGAGCTTACTTCTCTTATCTGGTAAGTTATGCAGCTGTGGGTTTTGGGTCTGGTTGGTATGTTAAAATCCCCAAGTTTTCTGAAATGTAGATAAACAGATTTCAACTTAGGTGGACTTATTATATACTTCTAATGAAATACTGCTTTAATGTTCTTTGCAGTGAGCTGATGCCTTGCCTGCCAAAAGAGGGCATCTTTGCTGTTGATACTATGCTGAAGAAAGGAAATGCACAAAATACAGATGGTGCAATATGGCAGTGGCGAGATGACCGAGGCCTCTGGCATCCCTATAACAGGATTGATAGTCGGATAATAGAGGTAGTAATTCCACACACTTTTTGGTAATGTTTTCTGAATATGCATGTGGTTGTATAGGGAACTGAGTGTTCTCTTTACGGTTCTGAAAATATCAGCCTTGTTCTTTTTGAGTAAGAAAAATAAGTTTCCTCAAACCTCCTGTTGTAATATGGCAGTATTTCAGCATTCAGTAATAGCTGAATAGCTTAATCACAGTTCTTACTATGTTTTTGTCAGATGTTTTTCCTACTGTGTTGCCCCTCTCTTCACTTTTCATATAGGTTCCTATTTGTTGGTTTTTTTTTTTTTTTTTAACTTTTGTTTTTAGGCAGCTCATCAGGTTGGTGAGGATGAGATAAGCCTATCTACACTTGGGCGTGTCTACACTATTGATTTTAACTCTATGCAGCAAATAAACGAGGATACTGGAACAGCACGTGCCATTCAGCGAAAACCAAACCCTTTAGCCAATACAAACACTAGTAAGTACATTTTAGGAGACTCCTGGTGTCTAGCTATGCTAATTTATGTTGGATTATGCAGCAGTCTACTGTTTCACATCTATCTCTTACGGTTTCTGTGGAAAATCAGACTGTTCCTATTTACATGGATGAAGACAGCTTTAAAACAAAACAGCTGCTAAAATGTATTATTTTAGAGATGTAAACTCCTTTCCTGGGAACTGAAAATGCATTATGTTGTGGGGGAAGCTGGAGGTATTCCTGGCTTTGGGATTTTCTGAAAGAGTTTAGTTCATACAGCTCTTTTATTTCACAAAGGCTGTGTGAGGACTTGCAAGTTTCTGTACAAAAGTAGTAAGAAAATTGAAGAAAAAAATTAACTCCTTGAAAGAGGAGAATTTGTACGTGCATTCTTGCTGTCAGTTTGACTTCTGATTCCGAAATTGTATCTTTTCAAGACAAGAGCTAAACTAATTCAGCTTTAACAAAAGACAGTAATCATCAGAGCAGAGATGCGAAGAACCGCACAATGATTTGTTGCACAATTTCTTACAGGTGGACATTCAGAAATGAAGAAGGACGATGCCCGAGCACAGCTAATGAAAGAAGACCCAGAACTGGCAAAATCCTTTATCAAAACACTGTTCGGTGTTCTTTATGAAGTATATAGTTCTTCAGCTGGACCTGCTGTTAGACACAAGTGCCTTAGAGCAATTCTTAGGATAATTTATTTTGCTGATGCTGAACTTCTGAAGGATGTGCTGAAAAACCATGCTGTTTCAAGGTTAGTTCATTAGGCATTGAGAATGAAACTAATTCTGAATTTGCAACTCAAAGTTGTTTACTCTTTTACTCTTTTTATTATTTCAAGGAAAATTGTACTTCTAAATTCTTCCTTATTTTCCAAAAGCTGAGGCTGCCAGCTCTTCATTATGGAATATTTTGCATCTTAGACTTTTCAGTAGGTTCTGACTTGAGGCGTAATTTCTAGAAACTTAAATTGCCTATATGGCTGTATGTATGAGCAATATCTAACTTTACCATTGACTCTTTTCCTGATTTCTAAAACTTGACTATAAACTTCTCTGTGGGCAAGATGACTTTCGAGGTAATAGAATGTGAACAATAACAGACTCTCATGGCATTTAGCTGGTAAGTTCTGTTCATGAAACCTGTTCTACATGTTAAACCATAAAATTAGGGATCTAGATAAAAGGATGCAGTTAAAAAATAAACTAATTTAAGTACCGAGTTTCATAACACCATTTACTTTACAGGAAAAAAACCTTTAAGTCTCATGTTAAAACTTGGTAAAAGTGATTTAGGCAGGAAGAGGACTTTTAAAGTCCTTGTATTTATAGCTTTTACAAAAGCACAATGAAATTTGTTTATTTTCAGTTTCTGTTACTGTGCATGGAAGAATAACAGGCTTGATTAAAAAAAAGGACGAAAAATGAAAAGACCAATCTAATTCTAATAAATTATTTATTTTAGTCATATTGCCTCCATGCTGTCAAGTCAAGACCTTAAGATAGTAGTTGGAGCCCTGCAGATGGCAGAGATTTTAATGCAAAAGTTACCTGACATTTTTAGTGTTTACTTCAGAAGAGAAGGTAAATCTGTCTGTCTTCTTCCCCTCTTCCCACCTTCTTTCTTGCTATTTTTAAAGCGTGTGTGTGTAGAATTCATATCCTTTATCTACTTCTCTATTCCCCCCACCCCAAGCTGTAAAAAATTAATATTGTTCATCAGTAACAAAGGCAAATACATGCAAGCTATCCTCATATGACTGGGGAGGAGTTGACCGAGATTCTGGAGGAGGCAAGCTTGGGTTTTTTCTGAA
This sequence comes from Bolborhynchus lineola, assembly GCA_025448015.1. NCBI lineage: Eukaryota > Metazoa > Chordata > Aves > Psittaciformes > Psittacidae > Bolborhynchus > Bolborhynchus lineola. The sequence continues at coordinate 29,671 of JAOEHX010008104.1, forward strand.
TCTGAAGCAAGTTTTTACAGGCTTGCTAAATTCACTGAAGATGGCTTGCTGAAATTACATGGGTAGTTGTACTGGACAAAACAGACAAATCTCTGTCAGAAAGTATTTGTCCTAATCCACTGGGGATTTTGGGGTTTCTTAGGTACTATTTGTGCTGTTGTAATGTGTGTGGGTTTGGTTTTTTTTTGTTTGGTTTTGGGGGTTTTTTGATGTTTGTTTGGTTTTAGTTTTGCTGGTGTGTGGTTTTGTGGTGTGTTTTTTTTTTTTTTTTTTTTTTTTTTTTAATGAAACCTTGCAGATTAACTTTAAGAAATAATTGAACTGCTTTTGGTATTGATGGGTGGGATGAGCCACTGCTGCCATAGTCAAAACAGAGGTTTAAGTAACAGACTTCTGCCTTTTCAAACACCTTTGTCCTTGCTGACACACACCTCCTTCCCCAAAACAGAACAGAAACCAGCCTCCTCCAAGAACCCCAAAACAAATACCAAAACCTAGCAACTTTTCCCCTCCCCAAGCAACTAACCAAAACCCCCACAACCAAACTAACCCACTTAACAAACATTTCTTTTGCAAAGGAGTGATGCACCAAGTGAAAAACTTGGCAGAGTCTGAGGCTTTGCTAACAAGCCCACCGAAAGTATGCACTAATGGATCAGGAGCACTGAGTACCACTACAACAATAAGTACTGGAACAGCCACTGCTGCCAGTAATGCAGCTGCAGATTTGGGCTCTCCTAGCTTACAACATAGCAGGGAGGATTCTTTGGATCTGAGCCCACAAGGGTAAGTACACTTTTTGTTGAGGAAGGGCAATCTGTTGGGATGGTTGTTTTGGTGTTTTGTGGTTTAGGGTTTTTTTTGTTTGCTTGTTTTTATTTGGGTGGTGGTGTTTAGTGTGGGTTTTTTTTGGTTTTGAGTGGGTTTTGGTTTTTTTTTTTTTTTTTTTTAATATAAGTCTTGTCTGATTGAGGCTGCAACAGTATGATTTGCATTTTGCTGTGGTAATTGCCTCTAAGGAGCCAAAATGCAGTGGTGTTGAAGCTATCAATGGGCAGTTTTTACTGCCATTTTATATGAAGTGTCAAGGAAAAAAAAGACTGCTGATCTGATAATTATGATGTAATGCTATGAAACAGTCTGCTGTTTGGGGATAGGCTGGAGAATGCCAGGAGCAACAGCTATACTGTTATGTAGTGAATCTTTTACAGAGATGACAGCTATGGGACATGGTTCCTTTTGGCTGGAAACAGGAGAAAAAAGAACTCCTCCTTAAGTTATTTTATTGGAATACAACTATTTTGAACACTTTGTAGAATTAAAATCTTTTGTAGTAATAAATTACTTAAGTGTTACACAATTTGCCTTTATTTTAAAGGTGGAATATTTGTCTAAATGTATTGGTATAATAACGAAGTTCACTTCAGACCAGAATTGGAATACCTGAACTTGGAAAGTGTAGGGCTTGCTGAGAACAAGCTGTAAATTGTTGAAAAAAAAGTGGTTTCTGGGCTTGCTTTCAGGGGGGACAGGTCGACTCTCTGGGGTGTTTGTTCAGTAGGGATTTATGAAATTTTTTAAGTATGTTCAAATAAATGTATAACCATATTGTTACACAAATAGAAGGATGAAAATAATGTGAAACCTTTTATTTAGTGACACCTGCTGTATTTGGCTCCTTGTAGTAGAAAGGTGACAGCAAGCAAAACCTGTTTTTTCAGAATAGTCACTTTGTCTTTCCAGTTGAAACAGAATTGAGGCCCCTCCCCCCAGAGCTCATTCTTCCCTAGAGCCCTCCTTGTTGTGGGATGCAGTCTTTTTCTAATTCTTGAGGAAATAGGTGGCAGATGCATCTTAAACAGATGGGTGGTTATGCATATGAATGTGGTGGATGGAAACATGGTACTTTATTTTTAAATTTGGACAGACGACTGAGTGATGTTCTAAAAAGAAAAAGACTGCCAAAACGAGGGCCCAGGAGACCAAAATACTCTCCTCCAAGAGATGATGAAAAAGTAGACAATCAAGGTAAATAATTCTTAAAATGTGCTGCTTTATCACTTTGAAATATAAAAGTAAGCTTGTGAGATGTCAAAAGCGCTAGCTGTAATACACTTGTTGATTCTATTAATTTTATCTGTGCTTCCTCCAGCTAAAAGCCCTACAACTACTCAGTCTCCTAAATCTTCTTTCCTGGCAAGTTTAAATCCTAAAACATGGGGAAGATTAAGCACACAGTCCAACAGTAATAATATTGAACCAGCACGAACAGCAGGAGTAAGTGGTCTTGCAAGGGCTGCTTCCAAGGATACCATTTCCAATAACAGGTACACACAAAAGCATCAAAATACTTGTAAATATGGTGTTGACTTGGTGTGGTGCAGCTACTTTCTTATGATGGAGTATTGGGTGATTATGTAACTTCTGTCAAAGAAGTTTGAGTTTAACCACTGTTAAAATAACTGGAAGAAGAATCAAGAGATTAAGGTAGAGAAAATAACCTCTTAGTAGTGTTAAGTAGCATGATGGAGGAAAAATTGAAGAATTGGAAAAATGGTGCAAGTAGTAATCTGTGGATAATACAGACCTTTACTATGTTGGAGTAAGAGGGGAAGGGGTTTTGTCTGATGGCTATTAAACGTGGAGAGAATGATACTCTTGGATGTGTTTACTTGTAGTATTGGGGTACTCAAATGCTTAATGTAGCCAAATGTCTTTTTTGTGCTTCTTTACAGAGAAAAAATTAAGGGCTGGATTAAGGAGCAAGCCCATAAATTTGTAGAACGTTATTTTAGTTCTGAAAATATGGATGGAAGCAATCCTGCACTAAATGTATTACAGAGACTTTGCACTGCAACTGAACAACTCAACCTCCAGGTTAGAAATGGCAAATTGCTTGGAAATGGGGGTGGCAATGGAAGCAGTGGAAGTATTAGGAAGAAACTAGAGAAGTGCTGACTATTTTGGACAGTATGGCCAATATTTTAAACATAGTTTTTTCATTATCTTAAAGAATCATAGAATAGTTAGGGTTGAAAAGGACCTTAAGATTATCTAGTTCCAACCCTCCTGCCATGGGCAGGGACATCTTCCACTAAACCATGCCACCCAAGGCTCTGTCCAACCTGGCCTTGAACACCACCAGCGATGGAGCATTCACAACTTCCC